>VSMD01090223.1:0-32473 GCA_008750895.1 Mirza zaza | reverse complement strand
CAAGAATGGATTAATAAAATGTGGTATATGTATACCATGGAGTACTATTCAGCTCTAAGAAACAACGGTGATATAGCACATCTAATATTTTCCTGGTTAGAGCTGGAACCCATACTACTAAGTGAAGTATCCCAAGAATGGAAAAACATGAACCACATATACTCACCAGCAAACTGGTATTAACTGAGCAGCACCTAAGTGGACACATAGGTACTACAATAATAGTGTATTGGACAGGGGGACGGGGGGGGATGGGTAGATACATATATAATGAGTGAGAAGTGCACCGTCTGGGAGATGGTTATGCTGGAGACTCAGACTTGTGGGGGGAGGGGGGGAAAGGGCAGTTATTGAAACCTTAAAATCTGTATCCCCATCATATGCCGAAATAAAAAAAAATAATTAAAAAAAAATTTTATTAGTACAACTTGATGAATTATACACAAGGATCTGTGCAGAGATCCAATACCCACACCATGATATAGAACATTGACAGCACCACAGAAGCTCCCATTATAATTCTTTCCCAATAATTAATGCAGCAAAATGGTATAGAAATCACAGATATTTCCCATAAGCCCTTCTCTCTAATTTCCCCTATTATTAACATCTTGCATTATTGTGGTACATTTATTAGGATTAATGAAACAATATTGACAAGTTATTATTAACTAAAGTCTATAATTTACATTAGGGTTCACTCTTTGTGTTGTATAGTTCTAAGGGTTTTGATAAATGCATAATGTCATGTATTCACCATTAAAATATCACACAGAAGAGTTTTATGACCGTAAATATTCCCTGTGTTCCACCTATAAACACCACTGACATCATCAAAGAAGCCCCCATCATAATCCTTTTCCAATCATTAATCCAACAGAAAAAAATAGTTTTGCCAGTTTTTGAACAGTATGTGAATGAAATATCACTATATGTAAGTTTTTCATGTCTGGTTTCTTTCACTCAATATTATGTTTGTGAAATTCATCCAAGCTGTTGTGGGTAGCAGTAGTTCAGTATTTTTCATTTCTGCTTAATAATCCATTGTTTGGATACTCAACAATTTTATTATCCATTGTAAAGTTGATGGGCATTTTGATTATTTCTAATTTTGATGTTATGAATTAATGCTGTTATTAATATTCTTGTACACGTCTCTTGGGTAAACATATGAGCGCATATCTGTTATGTACAGTAAGTCCTCACTTAACATAGTTGATAGGGTCTTGTGAATTGTGACTTTAAGTGAAGCGATTCATAATGAAACCATTTTTTTTCTCATCAATGTTAAAATGAAATGACACTAAAGGAAACAACAAGGACTTACTGTACATTTTGCAAAATGTTGCAGTTTCCAAGAACTATGGACTAAGTGAGGACTTACTGCATATACTAAGGAGTGACATTGCTCTGTTATAAGGGATGAGTACTCAGCTTTGAGTACTCAGCTTTAGGGGTTACTGCTAAACAGTTGGCAAGAGTGGTTGAAACAAACTATATTCCAAAAGCAGTGTGAGAGTGCCCTCCCATTGCAGTTGCTTCAGATCTTTGTCAACAATGAATTTCTCTCCCTCTCCCTCCCTCTCAGTTTAGCCATTATACTGGGCATGTAGTGGAATCTTACTGTGGTTTTAATTTGTATTTCCCTGATGACTAAAGATGTTGAGCACTTATTGGGCACATATTCATAATATTTGTTTTCTACTCAGTTATTCTTTGTGTGTGTGTGTGTGTGTGTGTGAAATGGCTTTCCAAACTGTTTGCCTATTCTCATTGTGTTATCTGCCTTTTCTCTGTTATTTGTGGAAGTTTTTTAGATATTCTTTCTGCACGAGTCCTTTTTGAATATATGTATTAGAAATACCTTTTCCCACTCAATGGCTAGTGTTTTCATCTTCTCCGTGGTGCCTTGCATAGAGGATCTTAATTTTAATGAATTCTATATTATCAATCTTTTATTCTTTAGTGCTCATCGTGTCCTGTTTTAAAAAGTCATAAGAATATATTTCCATGTTACTTCTAGAAGCTTGTTTTACCTTTCATATTTCTTTGTATTTTAAAAAAATTATTTATTTCAATAGATTTAGGGGGTATAATTTTTTTTGTTACATGGATGAATTGTATAATGGTGAAGTCTGGGCTTTTAGTGTATCTATCACTCGAATAGTGCACATTGTACCCCATAGGTAATTTTTCATCCTTCACCTTCTCTCTTCTCTTTCTGAGTTTCCAGTGTCCATTATACCACTCTGTATGACCATGTATACCCATAACTCAGCTCCCACTTTTAAGTGAGAACATGTGGTATTTGATTTTCCATTCCTGAGGTACTTCACTTAGAATAATGGCCTCCAATTTCATCCAAGTTGCTGCAAAAGTGATTATTTCTTTTTTTCCCATTTGTGCCATTCTGCATTTATTGCTATTATTATTATTATTAAAAAATCAAACAGTGGAAAGCTACTTAGTTAGAAATTAGGAGTAGAGAAACATGGCCAAAATATTACCAGCCTACTGACTGGTTAAACCTGATTATTCGCCAGATGGCAGATGAGAGACAACACCAGCAGAGCACCTCTGCAAGAAGAAATTTTAGATGAAAGAGAAAAAAAAACAGACAGATAAACATAGATCAGATGAGGGTCAGAAGGAAGGGTGCCTGAAACTATAGGAGACTCCATGGGAAGAGGTTGTGGAGCAGAGCTGGAAGGAGAAAGGCATCAGTGGGGATTAAGACTGGAGAGGCTTGGAGACCAGTGAGAAGGGTAGGTGGAGTGGTTAAAATTCCCCTCCCTTGAACCTTGGACTGTTGGTGGGCTCCTGAGCTGCTGGAGAGACCTGCCGACACCAGCCCAGAGACTGCTGCCACTGGTGAGTGGAGAGCTTCTTGCGGACAGGGCACCAGGCTCCCAGCTTCCTCAGGGTGCCTCCCGTCCCACAGACCCGATCCAGAGGGCATATTACCTCTCTACCCACCAAGCACCTTTGTCCTCCCTGAGGGGCTTCAACCCCTCAGGTTCTGTGTTGCTCATCCCCACACAGACATTTCCCCAACTCCAGCTCAGACTGTATGAGCCACAAAGGTCCAGTGGAGTCTCCTGTAGCAATTCTTTCAATAAATATGAATGGCTTGAACTGCCCCGTAAGGAGACATAGGCTGGCCAAATTGATAAATATACACAAGCTAAGCATCTGTTTTCTTCAGGAAACACATCTAACCTATAAGTCTGCACCTTCAGACTCAAGGTGAAGGGATGGAAAACAATATTCCATGCAAATGGAAGCCAAAAGAAAGCTTGTGTAGCATTTCTGATTTCAGATAACTTAGTCTTCAAATCAACAAAAATAATGAAAGACAAAGATGGTCATTATATAATGGTGAAGGCTATAATTCAACAAGAATACATAACAATTCTAAATATTTATGCACCTAATTCAGGTGCACCCAGATTGATAAAGTAAATCCTACTTGATCTAAATAAAATGATAAACAGCAACACTGTAATAGCAAGGAACTTCAACACCCCTCTGACAGAACAGGGCAGGTTCTCCAAACAGAAAATAAACAAAGAAACAATGGACTTAAACAGGACTCTGGAATAAATGAGCCAGACTGACATTTACAGAATATTCTGCCCCCAAACCACTGAATATGTTTTTCTCATTAGCTCATGGGACATTTTCTAAAATTGACAATATCCTAGGCCACAAAACATGTCTCAACAAATTAAAAAAATATAGAAATTATACTATGCACCTTCTCAGACCACAGTGGAAGAAAATTAGAAATCAACTCCAACAGAAACACTCATCTCTACACAAACCTATGCAAACTAAACAACCTGCTGCTGCTGATTATTAGGTCAAGGAGGAAATTAAGATGGAAATCAAAAGATTATTTGAACTAAATGATAATGGAGACACAAGTTATCAAAATCTGTGGGACACAGCTAAAGCAGACCTGAGAAGAAAATTTATATCCATAAATGCCTATATCCAAAAGGCAGAAAGAGCACAAATCAACAATCTAATGAATCATCTCAAAGAACTGGAAAAGGATGAGCAAACCAATCCCAAACTCAGAAAAAGAAAAAAAAAAAAAAACACCCAAGATCAGAACAGAACTAAATGAAATTGATAACAAAAAAACTTTATGGAGATTAAGAAAACAAAAAAATTGGTTATTTGAAAAGATAAACAAAATTGACATGCATCTCACTAGATTAACCAGAAGCAGAAAAGAATGGACTCTAATAAGCTCAAACAGGAATGAAAAAGGAGAAATTACAACTTATACCATGGAAATACAAAATATCATCTATGAATACTATAAAAATCTCTACACACATAAATTTGAAAACATGCAGGAAATGGAAAAGTACTTACAAACACACAGCTTCCCTAGGCTCAATAAGAAAGAAATAGAATTCCTGAACAGACCAATATCAAGCACATAAATTGAAGCAGAAATAAAAACCTTTGTGGAGAGAAAAGTCCTGTCCCAAATGGTTTCACACCGAAATTTTGCCATACCTATAAAGAACTGATACCTATCATGCAGAAATTATTCCACAACTTTGAAAAGTAAAGAATGCTCCCCAACACGTTTTCATGAAGCCAACATCACTGTGATACCAAAACCAGGAAGGAACTCAACAAAAAAAGAAAACTACAGACCAATATCCCTTATGAATATAGGTGCGAAAATTCTCAATTAAATCCTAGCAAACAGAATTCAGCTGCTCATCAAAAAAAATAATCCATCATGACCAAGTGCACTTCACCCCAGAGACGCAGGGATAGTTCAACATACACAAATCTATAAATGTAATTCACCACATAAATAGAAGTAAAAACAAAGGATATATGATTCTCTCAATAGATGCAGAAGAAGCATTCAACAAAATTCAGCACCCTTTTATGATAAGAGCACTTAATAAAATAGGCACAGACAGGCCTATCATTTTATCAAAATGATAAAAGCCATATACGACAAACCCAAGCCAACATCATACTGAATGGGGAAAAATTGAAAGCATTCCTGTTTAGAACTGGAACCAGACAAGGTTGCCCTCTGTTACCACTTCCAGTCAACATAGTCCGGGTGGAAGTCCTAGCCAGAGCAATCGGACAAGAGAAGGAAATCAAGGGCATCCAAATGGGGCAGAAGAGGTCAACCTATCACTTTTTCCTGACATATGATCTTATATCTAGAAAACCCCAAAGATTCTGCTATGTGACTACTAGAATTGATAAACAAATTCAGCAAAGTCTCGGGTTACAAAATCAATGTACACAAATCAGTAGCATTCATATACACCAACAACAGCCAAACTGAGAACCAAATCAAAGACCCAATACCTTTCACAATAGCAACAAAGAAATAAAATACCTGGGAACACATTTAACTAAGGAGGTGAAACACTTCTACAGGGAGAACTATGGAACACTGAGGAAGGAAATAGCAGAGGACATAAACAGATGGAAAACCATACCTTGCTTATGGGATGGCAGAATCAACATTGGTAAAATGTCTATAGCACCCAAAGTGATCTACATATTCAATGCAATCCTAATTAAAATACCAACATCATTTTTCCCAATGTAGAAAAAATAATTCTATGTTTTGTATGGAACCAGAGAAGACCCCATATAGCAAAAGCAATCTTAAGCAAAAAGAACAGATTGGGAGGCATGAATTTACTAGACTTCAAACTATACTACAAGGCTATAGTAACTAAAACAGCATTTCACTGGCACAAGAGCAGAGACTTAGACCAATGGAACAGAACTGAGAACCCAGATATAAAACCATCCTCATATAGCCATCTAATCTTTGACAAAGCAGACAAAAACATACAATGGGGAAAAATCCTTATTAAATAAATGATGCTGGTAAAATTGGATAGTCACATGTAGAAGACTGAAACAGGATCCACACGTTTTACCTCTCACAAAAATCAATGTGCAATGGATAACAGACTTAACCCTAAGGCATGAAACTATAAGAATTCTAGAAGAAAATGTTGGAAAACTCTTATAGACATTGGCTCAGGCAAAGAATTTACGAAGAAGACACCAAAGGCAATCATAGAAGCAACAAAAATAAATAAATGTGACCTGATCAAATTAAAAAGCTTCTGCATAGCCAAGGAAACTATCATCAAACAAAATAGATAACCTACACAATGAGAGAAAATATTTACATGCTATTCATCCGAGAAAGGGCTGATAACTAGAATCTATATAGAACTCAGGAATATCAGCAAGGAAAAAATCAAACAACCCCATTAAAAATTGGACAAAGGACATGAACAGAAACTTTTCAAAAGAAGATAAACTAATGGCCAGGAAACATATGAAAAAATTCTCAATATCTCTAACTATTAGAAAAATGCAAATCAAAACCACAATGAGATATCACTTATCTACAGTCAGTATGGCTTTTATCAAAAAGTCCCAAAACAAAAAATGTTGGTGTGGATTCAGAGAGATAGGAACACTCGTACACTGGTAGTGAAACTGCAAAGCAGTACAACCTCTATTGAAAGTAATATGGAGATACCTCAAAGAACTAAATGTAGACTTACCATTTGATCCAGCAATCCCACTACTGGGCATCTACCCAAAGGAAAAAAAGACATTCTATAAAAAAGACATGTGCACTTGAATGTTTATAGCAGCACAATTCACAATTGCAAAGATGTGAAAATAACCCAAGTGCCCATCAATAAGAGTGGATTCATAAAATGTGGTGTATGTCTACCATGGAGTACTACTCTGCCATTAGAATAAATGGTGAACTACCTATTGTATTATCCTGGATAGAACTGGATCCCATTCTTCTAAGTGAAGTATCACAATAATTGAAAAACAAGCACCACATCTACTCACCATCAAATTGGTACTAACTGATCAACATTTATGTTCACATATAGAAGTAACATTCAACAGGTGTCAGGCAGGTGGGAGGGGGATGAGGGGATGGGTATATACACACTTAATGGGTGCAGTGTGCACTGTCTGTGGGATAGGCATACTGTAGCTCTGACTCAGGCAGTGCAAAGGCAATATATATAACCTAAACTTTTATACCCCTGTAATATTCTGAAATTTTTTTTAAAAACTCTGATTATTCATATTTCACTTTGTTACAAAAGTTAGGGTGAGGTATGTCTGATGTAATGTCATTCTTGTAGAAGACTTTCATGTCCTGAGATATGCTTCTCTTTTTGAAAATGCCCTGCTAATGCCTATCAAAATCCTACCTCTTCATCCCCATTCTGGCTTTTAATCTTATCTTGCTTTGTGTTATCAACCAACTCTATCAAGTATGTTTGTATGAGTTGTTTCCATTAATAACTTTTTTTTCAGTTTTATTTATTTTTTTTAAAAAGCAACATCTTTATTAAATCAAAAGAAAATTAGCGAAGAACTTCCAACTTGCATATAGTGCATGTTAGCATACATGGGACCAAAGTGTTATTATTGATGATGTGAAAACCAGAATACAGAAAATTGTTTAAAAAGCATGACTTTTAACTTAGGCCAAATGAAAACTCTACTAACCTTTACTTCACTTTACTTCATTTCATCACTTTACCTTCTAAATTCTCTTTTGCCTGTATGAAAAGTATTAACATGCCAGCCCCTTTAGCAGATGAACTTCATAAATAGTTGAATGAATTTAATTTTATATCAGTAATATAAAGTGCCTCAAATAGAGAATTAGTAACATCAATTGCCCCAAATATTTAAATTCCAATACATGTTTTATTTTAATAATAATTTTCTCTTTAGAGCAGCCCTTCCTCTCTTAGCCCTCTGGGTGAATGGTGGAGTATTTCACAGGCATTTAATGTATACTTATTTATGAAAGGACAAAGTCAGTCACTGGAAAAGCTTCTTTACAAAATCCTGATGTGCAAATTGCTTGCAAGAAAGCAGATGATTCAAAAATGGAAGTATATCTGAGGAAGATGAAATCCTTGTTTGTAATTCTTCCAGTATTCCTGGAATTAGAATTTTTCATCCACACCCTTTGCTGTGTGACTTTAGGCACTTTCTACTTGCATGAGGGCTGTATATTTTTCTCCCCACTGATCCTGGGTTTGACCAGTGGAAAGTGAGTACTCATGGCAGTTGTGAGTCCTACATGAAGCTATCTAGAGGCTTTGTGTGTTTCTGCCTGCCATTTTGTACTGCTGATGAAAAGACATTATTTCATTCTTTTTTTATAGCTGAGCAATATTGGTCAAAGATTCATCAAAAATTGATTTTTTGTGGCTGATATGACCATAGACCCAAGATTAATTTTTCCATGTAGGTATCCAATTAGTCAGGAATTATCATTTCTTCCCTGAGTTGCCGTGGCTCTTTTGTAGTAAGTCAGGTGATTTTATAAAGTTTGGACTATTTCTTGAGCCCCTATTCTGTTCCATTGGCTTATTTTACAATCCTAGTGTCAACACATTACTGTCTTAATTACTAGTATTTTATAATAAGTGTTGATTTTTACTAGTGTAAGTTCTTCACCTGTGTTCTTCAGGATTTCCTTGACTATTTGTAGTCCACTGAATATCTGTATACTTTTTAGAATCAGTTTACACCCAAAGTCAAAACTTGAAAATAATCTGTGTGTCTTAAAAATATCCTATGCAATATACTGATTCAAGGGGATCAATATAACAGCAAATACAGATGAACTTCATTCTACAGAAAGCTTCTGTCATAAAGAATATTTCAGCTCCTGACAGGCAGATTCTCTAGTGCTGCTGGTGATACAATCTTGATAACTAAGTGCCCAGGATCCCTGGCAAGCAGTAGTGTGCCACAATTTTTCAGGTGTTGTTAGTGATATCTTCTCTCCTAAGATTTGGGAAGTGGAGCCATTTTTTATTCTTTTCAGAAATAGTTACAGATGTATGGGTTTGGGCAGGTGAGAATGTGTTAATGTTTGCATTGGCCTCAGGATCACCCACTCAGGGTTGCAGAGGGTAGGGACCTTCAGCAGCATTTTCCTGCAGTTGCCTGACCAAGTGTATCTCGGGCTCTAAATCGAGTATGATTTCCATTATATATATAGATCTATGAGACCCAATTGTCCTTCATTATTATTTTCATTACTGATGGTGAACATTTATAATTTAACAAATGGATTCATAATAACAAGTAGATTGACTTGCTATCTCAGCTACCCTTCACTCAAAAACACATGTGTTCTGTCTGGTTGACTAGTGCTTTCATTCCTAGTGAGATCTAGCAGGAGATATAACTCCTAAGCATCTGTGACTACCTCCTACCTTGCAGGGCAATTGCAAGAATGAAAGGAATTTATTAACAATAGTGATAAAGATAGTATTAAAACTAATAATAATAATACTATTATGGACTGAGTTGTCTCTGTTCAAAATTCATATGTTGAAGTCCTAGTCCCCAGTACCTCAGAATGTGACTGTATTTGAGATACAGTCTGAGATACTACCTAACCCCAGTGAGAATGGCCTGCATCAAGAAATCCCAAAACAAAAAATGCTGGCGAGGATGTGGAGAGACAGGAACACTCTTACACTGCTGGTGAGACTTCAAATTAGTGGAACCTTTGTGGAAAACAATTTGGAGATATCTCAAAGAGCTAAAAATAGAAATACCATTCAACCCAGCAATAGCATTGTTACGCATCTACCCAAAGGAACATAAGACATTCTATTCTAAAGACATTAGCACCTGAATGTGTATGGTAGCACAATTCACTATTGCAAGGACATGGAAACAACGCAAGTGCCCGTCAATTCATGAGTTGATAATTAAAATTTGGTATATGTTCACAATGGAATATTACTCAATTCTAAGAAACGACAGCGAGCTAGCACTGCTTATACTAACCTGGATGAAGCTTAAGCCCATTATCCAAAGTGAGGCAACACAAGATCAGGAAAATGAGCTCCACATGTACTCGACATCAAATTGGTACTGACTGATTAAAACTATGGTGCCCAAATGGAGGTAGTGTTCACCAGGGATTCAGGGGGGGGGGGGGGGTAGACCCACATCTTAGGGATGTGGTGAGCATTGTGGAGGAGAAGGGCATACCTCTAACCTTTCTTAGGGAAAGACAAAGATATGAAATGTAACCAAAATGTCAAAACATTTTAAAAAGCATTTATCGGGTATCAGGCAGGTGGGAGAGGGAGGAGGGGATGGGTATATACATACATAATGAGTGCAATACGCACTACCTGGAGGATAGACATGCTTCAAGCTCGGACGGGGGTTGGAGGGATGACAAGGGCAATATATATAACCATAACAACATTTGTACCCCCATAATATGATGAAATAAAGAGGTAATTAAGTGAAGTAAGGTCATTTGAGTAGGCCCTAATGCAATGAGATTGGTGTCCCTATAAGAGGAGGAAATAAGGAATGTACAGAACGGTACACAGGGAAGACATTGTGAACACAGGGAGAAGATAGTCATCTACAAGCCAAGGAGAATGGCGTTAGAACAAATCAACCATGCTGACGCCTTGATCTCAAACTTGTAGCCTCCAGAATTGTGGGAAAATAATTTTTTCAGTTTTTTTTTTTTTGTTTCAGCATATTACGGGGATACAAATGTTAAGGTTACATATATTGCCCATACCACCCCTCCCCCCTCAAGTCAGAGCTTCGAGCCTAACCATCCCCCAAACATTGCACATCTCACTCATTCTGTTTGTATATACCCATCCCCTCCTCCCCCTCCCACCTGCCCAACACCCAATAAATGTTATTCCTATATGTCCACTTAAGTGTTGATCCGTTAATACCAATTTGCTGATGAGTACATGTGGTGCTGCTTTTTCCATTCTTGAGATACTTCACTTAGTAGAATGGGTTCCAGCTTTACCCAGGAGTATACAAGAGGTACTATATCACCATTTTTTCTTAAAGCTGAGTAGTACTCCATGGTATACATATACCACATTTTATTAATCCACTCATGAATTGATGGGCACTTGGGTTGTTTCCACAGCTTTGCAATTGTGAATTGTGCTACTATAAACATTCGAGTGCAGGTGTCTTTTTCATAAAGTGACTTTTGATCTTTTGGATAGATGCCCAGTAGTGGAATTACTGGATCAAATGGTAGATCTACTTGTATCGCTTTAAGGTATCTCCATATTGCTTTCCACAGCAGTTCAACTAGTTTGCAGTATCACCAGCAGCGTAGGAGTGTTCCTATCTCTCTGTATCCATGCCAACGTCTATTGTTCGGGGACTTTTTAATAAAGGCCATTCTTACTGGAGATAAGTGATATCTCATTGTGCTTTTGATTTGCATTTCTCTGATGATTAGAGATGTTGAGCATTTTTTCATGTTTGTTGGCCATTATTATGTCTTCTTTTGAAAAATTTCTGTTCATGTCCTTTGCCCATTTTGTGATAGGGCTGTTTGATTTTTCTTTGCTTATTTTCCTAAGTTCTAAATAGATTCTAGTTATCAGCCCTTTATCAGATGTGTAGCTTGCGAAAATTTTCTCCCATTCTGTAGATTGTCTGTTTGCTCTCCTGCCAGTTTCTTTGGCTGTGCAGAAGCTTTTTAATTTGATCAGGTCCCATTTATTCATTTTTGTTGCTGCTGTCATTGCCTTTGGGGTCTTCTTCATAAATTCTTTGCTTAGGCCAATGTCCAGAAGAGTATTTCCAACATTTTCCTATAGAATTCTAATAGTTTCTCATCTAAGGTGCAAGTCTGTTATCTAGCGTGAGTTGATTTTTGTGAGAGGTGAAAGGTGTGAGTCCTGCTTCCGTCTTCTACATGTGGCTATCTAGTTTTCTCAGCACCATTTATTAAATAAGGATTCTTTTCCCCAGTGTATGTTTTTGTCTGCTTTGTTGAAGATTAGTTGGCAATATGGGGATGGTTTTATGTGTGGGTTCTCTGTTCTGTTCCACTGTTCAATGTCCCTGTTCTTGTGCCAGTCACAAGCTGTTTTAATTACTATAGCCTTGTAGTATAATTTGAAGTCTGGTAAATTGATACCTTGTATTTTGTTTTATTGTCTAGGATTGATTTTGCTATTCGAGGTCTTCTCTGGTTCCATATGAAGTGTAAAATTATTTTTTCTATATCTGTGAAAAATGATGATGGTATTTTAATAGGAATTGCATTGACTCTGTAGGTCACTTTGGGTAGTATAGACATTTTAACAATGTTGATTCTCCCAACCCATGAGCATGGTATGTTCTTCCATCTGTTTACATCCTCTGCTATTTCCTTCCTCGGTGTTTCATAGTTCTCCCTGTAGAGGTCTTTTACCTCCTTAGTTAAATATATTCCAAGGTACTTTATTTTCTTTGTTGCTATTTTTAAGGAAATTGAGTCATTGATTTGGTTCTCACTTTGACTGTTATTGGTGTATATGAATACGTCTGATTTCTGAGTGTTGATTTTGTATCATGAGACTTTACTAAATTCATTTATCAGTTCAAGCAGTCTCTTGGTTGAATCCTTGGGGTTTTCTAGCTATAATATCATGTCATAAGCAAATAGTGAGAGTTTGATCTCTTCTGTTCCCATTTGGATGCCCTTAATTCCCCTCTCTTGTCTGATTGCTGTATCAAGGACTTCCAGCACTATGTTGAACAGAAGTGGAGATAGTGGGCAACCTTGTCGTGTTCCAGTTCTAAGTGGGAATGCTTTCAGTTTTTCCCCATTCAGTATGATATTTGGCTGTGGGTTTGTCATATATGGCTTATATCATTTTTAGGTAAGCCCCATCTATGCCTATTTTGTTGAGCATTCTTATCATAAAAGAGTGTTGAATTGTGTCAAATGCTTTTTCTACATCTATTGAGAGGATCCTGTGGTCTTTGTTTTTGCTTCTGTTTATATGGTGAATTACATTTACAGATTTGTGCATGTTGAACCGCCCTTGCATTCCTGGGATGAAGCCCACTTGGTTGTGATGGATTATTTTCTTGACAAGCACCTGGATTCAATTGGCTAGGATTTTGTTGAGAATTTTTGCATCTATATTCATAAGGGATATTGGTCTGTAGTTTTCTTTTTTTGTTGCATCCTTTCCTTGTTTTGGTAACAAGGTTATGTTCACTTCATAAAATGAGTTGGGGACAATTCCATGTTCAAAACGTTGTGGAATAATTTCTGCAGGATAGGCACCAGTTGTTCATGTAGGTGTGGTAAAATTCGGGTGTGAAACTATCTGGTCCAGGACTTTTCTTTTTAGGGAGGATTTTTACTGCTGTTTCAATTTCAGCACTTGATATTGGTCTGTTCAGGAATTCTATTTCTTCCTTGTTGAGCCTACGGAGGCTGTCTGTTTCTAAGAAATTGTCCATTTCCTCCACTTTTTCCAGTTTGAGTGCATAGAGGTTTTTGTAGTATTCATAAATTATATCTTGTATGTCCGTGGCCTCTGTTGTAATTTCTACTTTGTTCCTAATGGAGCTTATTAGATATTTTTCTTTTCTGCTTTTCATTAGTCTAGCCAAAGTTTCGTCGATTTTGTTCATTTTTTCAAACAACTAACTTTTCGTTTTATTAATCTTCCATATCGTTTCCCTGTTGCAAATTTCATTTAGTTCCGATTTGATCTTAATGATTTCACTTCTTCTGCTGAGTTTGGGGTTGGTATGTTCTTCTTTTTCTACCTCTTTGAGACAATTCATTAGGTTGTCTATTTGTGATTTTTTGACTTTTGGATATAGGCATTTATGGAAATAAACTTTCCTTTCAGGACTGCTTTAGCTGTGTCCCACAGGTTCTGATAACTTGTCATTTACTTCAAGGAATCTTTTGATTTCTATCTTGATTTCCTCATTTATGAAGTGATCATTCAGCAGAAGGTTATTTAGTTTCCACAACTTTGTATAGAAATGAGAGTTCTTGTTAGGGTTGATTTCTACTTTTATTCCATTGTTATCTGAAAAGATATATAGAATAATTTGTAATTTTTTAAATTGTTAGAGACATGCTTTGTGTCCTAGGAAATGGTCAATCTTTGAGAATGACCCATGAGCTGATGAGAAGAATGTATATTCAGTGGTTTGGGGGTAGAATGTCCTGTAAAGGTCAGTCAGGCCCATTTGTTCCAGAGTTCTGTTTAAGGCTATTATTTCTTTGTTGATTTTCTGTTTGGAGGATCTGTCCTGTGCTGTCAGTGGGGTGTTAATGTCTCCAACTATTATGGTGTTGTTGTTTATCCATTTTTTTAGATCAAGTAGAGTTTACTTTATGAATCTGGGTACACCAAGGTTGGGTGCATACATATTTAGAATTATTATGTCTTCTTGTTTAATTGTACCCTTCAATATTATATAGTGAACTTCTTTGTCTTTTATTACTTTTTTTGATTTAAAAACTAAGTTATCTATGAGCCCAGGAGTTTGAGGTTGCTGTGAGCTAGGCTGACGCCACGGCACTCACTCTAGCCTGGGCAATAAAGTGAGACTCTGTCTCAAAAAAAAAAAAAAAAAACTAAGTTATCTGAAATCAGCACCACCATGCCAGCTTTCTTTTGCCTTCTTTTTGCTTGAAATATTGTTCTCCACCCATTTACTTTGAGTCTAACTGCATCCTTGTGGGTGAAATGACAGAAGAAGAATTTCAAACATGGATTGTAAGGAAATTCAATGACTTGCAAGAAAAAATAGATAACCAACACAAAGAAACCACAAAAAGACTACAGGACCTGGAAGAAAAATTTACTAAAGAAATTGAAATGTTAAATAAAAATCAAACTGAACTCCTGGAAATGAAGAATCTATTCAGGGAACTACAAAACACAATGGAAAGCCTCAAGAAGAGGGTAGATGAAACAGAAGAGTCTCAGAGATAGAAGATAACACCTTCCAATTAAATAAGTCAGTCACAGAGATACAGCAGAGAAACAAGTGAAAGGAGCAAAGCCTACAAGAGATGTGGTATTATGTGAAGAAACCTAATGTGAAGGTTATAGGGTTACCAGAAGGGGAAGAAGAAAACACTCAAGGGTTGGATAAGCTATTTGAAGATATAATAGAAGAAAATTTCCCAGGCCTTGCTAAAAATCTGGATATAAAAGTTCAAGAAGCTGAAAGGACCTCTGGGAGATTCAATGCAAACAGGAAGACATCATGACTTTCAGTCATCAGACTGACCAAAATATCAACTAAAGAGGCCCTTCTAAGAGCTGTAAGATGAAAGAAGCAAGTAACATACAAAGGAAAGCCAATCTGAATAATGCCAGATTTCTCTACTGAAACCTTACAAGCAAGGAGTGACTGGGGTCCGACTGTCACTCTTCTGAAACAGAATAATGCCCCGCCTAAAATCTTGTTCCCTGCAAAACTCAGTTTTGTATAGGAAGGTAGAAATAAAGACATTCTCAGATAAGCAAAGACTGAGGAAATTCATCAAGACAAGACCAGGCCTACAAGAAGTACTCAAAACAGTGTTACCCAGGGATCAGCATAATGAACACTCACAAAAGTAAATCTACTCAAAGCTAAAGATCAAAGCCCAGATACCACAATGGCTCAAGAGTGAAAACAAATCAATAAAGTTCAACCCAACATAATGAACAGAAATTTACCCCTCCTATCAGTTATCTCAATAAATGTGAATGGCTTGAACTCCCCACTCAAGAGACATAGGCTGGCCGAATGCATGAATAAAATACAAGCCAAGTATCTGCTGCCTTCAGGAAAATAAGTTTTTGTTGTTTAAGCCACCCGGTCTGCGGTACTTTGTTATGGCAGCTTTGTATTCTCAAACTAATGCAAGTACTTTTAGTGTGCCCTTGAGGAGATGAGTATAATATTGATTTTGTGTGTTCGCACT
This sequence comes from Mirza zaza, assembly GCA_008750895.1. Classification (NCBI taxonomy): domain Eukaryota; kingdom Metazoa; phylum Chordata; class Mammalia; order Primates; family Cheirogaleidae; genus Mirza; species Mirza zaza. The sequence goes on along the minus strand of VSMD01090223.1, from coordinate 16,644 downwards.
CCTCCTACTACTACTAATATAACTAATATAGTTAGGTAAAGATTTGTTAAATAAGAACTATAAACACAATCTATATGAGAAACAATGATATATTGAACTTCAACATTAAAGAGTTTTGCTCTTGGGAAGACACACTTAGGAGAAAGAAAAGACAAGCTACATACAGGAAGAAAATATTTGCAAAATGCATATCTGATAAAGTACTTGTTTTCAGAATATATAAAGAACCCTCAAATACCAATAATAAAAGAAAAAAAAACAATTTTTAAAAAGAGCCAAAGATTTGAACAGATACTTCACCAAAGAAGATGTATGGATGGCAAATAAGCACAGGGAAAGATATCAGTTTCAGAAATCATGACAGAAATATATAGCAAAACCACAATGACCTATTCTAACAGTCAAAATGAGAAGAATATTTAAAGAAAACCCTGACAATACCAATTGCTGGCTAGGATGCAGTGCAACTGGGACTCTCATATTGCTAGCGGGGATGCAAAATGATAGAGCCACATTGGAAAACAGTTTGGCAATTTCTTATGAAGTTAAACATATACGTACTATATGAACCAGCAATTCCACTCCTAGATATTTATGCAAGAGAAATGAAAAATTATGTTCACACAAACTTGTATATGGATATTATGGTGGCTTTATTCATAATAGCCAAAATTTGAAAACAATTCAAACATCCTTCAACTGGTGATTAGATTAACATACTGTATTATACCCACACAGAGAAATACTACTCAGCAATAAAAAGGAATGAAATACTGATCAATATGTGCATGGATGAGTCTCAAATATATTATGCAAAGTGAAGAAAGCTAGATTCAAAAGTTTATGCATTCTATAATTTCATTTATTTGACATTCGGCAAAAGACAAGACTATCGAGGGTGGAGAATAGATTGGTGGTCTCCAGGGGCTGAAGCTTGCGGGAGAAGTTGCCTAAAAAAGGGAAGGGGACAATTTTTTTGGGGGGGTGATAGTATTTTTATATACCTTATATAATTCTTCTATATCCAGATTCTTGGTGATCTTGTGCACTGATTTTTAAAATTATTTTCCTTCTGAGTCTCTTCCCTATTTTTTAGCTTTGTACTTCAACTGCTTTTCTGTTTATGTGTCTGTCTGCCCCACCATGGTGTGATAACCCCTATGGGAAGCACTGTACATCATTGATCTTTTCATTTCCTGCATCCCAGATACTTCCTGAAACATACTATTGAATTAATCAATCTTTTGTAATGATCCTAACAGGAATAATGACTACACCATTTAGCAGTCATTATTGCAGATGTTATGTGCCAGGAGTTAGCTACTCTCCCAGCAAAACAGTCCCCAAGGCAGGATCGTCGCAAGGGATTTGGAAATAATAGGAAATAAAGAAATAATATAGATGGAGAAATGATTGAGATGGAGACAAAGTGCACTTTAAATGATGGGGGAGTTAAGGGTTCTCCAGCATTCCCATGAGCTGTGAGGCCTGGACTGAAATCCCACATCAGTATTTATTGTTACAGCAAATAGTTGTCTTTTGTTAAAGAGTTATGTGTACAGCTGATTTTTTCAGGTTTCCAGGGGAACCTTACCTAATTCTGTCTACAAGAATAGACGGTTACAAAATTTTTCTAAGATAAGCATGTTAAGCCCTTAGTTAGAAACAGACCTAGCTGAGCATACAAATTAAATAAAGATAAAATGTATAAAAATGAGAACACTGAGTCTGGGTACTACTCTAATCTATTTCTTGTAAACACAGAGAGATGTAGTCAGGAGTGAAGCAGGAATAGCCTTAAAGTCTAGGATAGTTCCAGCTGCACCTTATCTGCTGGGCAGGCATTTTAATCAGCTTCTTCACCAAGGACCCAAACCGAGCTTCTGCCTTGCAAAAAAGCTCAAGGCGATGGCTGGCAGCAAAGAACAAAGGTTGCTTTGCAAACATTCTCTGACAATGCCTCCTCTGTTGGAAGCAGCTTCTATTCTGTGAACTAACATGTCCACAGATTCCTTCAAAGCAAAGCCCTGCAAAACTCCTGAAACCTTCCATATCTCTTAGCCTATTTCCTAACAGTTATGTTTGTAGGCATGATACAAATGGCTTTTTGTTTTGTGCCAGATGCCGTAGGAGAGTGGCTTTGCTTTGGTGCCCTGGTGACCTTGCATGTCCCCACATAGGCCATGTAGGCAAAGATTAACTGCACTCTGACCTGAATCTTGCCAAAACACTCAGTGGTTCCTCCTGGAGCAAGGCATGATAAGCAGTGTAGTGGGGATCTGCTACAAGGAACTCTCTCACCTGCCTCACTATTTTGTTGGAGGCTGACACAAGGTCATTACACATCCATCTCCCTAGTTTCAACTGAGCACAGGATGTTCCTCCTTGCCTCATCTTAGGGTACAGCTGTGGGCTACTCACTGGCAGAGCAATCCACCATCTGTGCTGTCACTGAGCACCTCGGATTCAGTGTTGAACTGTGGAACTAGGGAAACAGGGAGCTGACACAATGTTGATCTTGCTTTTGCTGTGTCTATAACTAATATACTGTTTGGATCCATTTGGGCTCATTGTCTTCTTACTGGCTGAATCTATGGAAGTGTGACAAGCCAATCTAACATCTGCAGTAGTGATCCTTGTGGCCCTATTAGCCAAAGCAGTGCTTCTTAGAGACTGCTTGATCACTTGACAGAGCAGAATATTGACTTAATTTCTTTGGCACTACACAGAGCAAGGAGCAGTTCTCAGCACATATGACTTAGGGCAACCTTTGCCAGACTTCAGTTATTAGAATAGATGCCATATCTGACACTAGCTATATTGCTATTAACATATTTATTTGAATCAAATACATTTCTGGACTCAAAATCATTGAAAAAGTTAACTTGATAGCCCTACTTGAAATTCAAAAACAATATAACTTGTTAGAGATGTAATAATTATAAATGTAAATGAAATAAAAAATATTTCAAAATTTATATAATGTCTACCCCATACCACTCTGAACGTGCCTGATTTTATCTGAAAATTAAAATAAAAAACGGATACTAGAAGGTTGTGAAGGAAGGGTAAGGAGAAGGGGGGAATAGGGATAGATTTGTTAAAGCAGCAGTCCCCAACCTTTTTGGTACCAGGGACCGGTTTCATGGAAGACAATTTTTCTTTGGACCAGGGGGATAGGGGTGAGGTGCCATGGGTGTGGTGTAGGGGGCCGGAGCAGAGCTCAGGTGATGATATGCAGCCTATTTCCTAACAGGCCATGGACTGGTACCAGGCCACAGCCCAGGGTTGAGGACTGCCGTAATAAAGGATACAAAGTTATAGCTAGATAAGAGGAATAAGTTCTAGTGTTCTATACCACTGTAGGATGACTGTAGTTAGTAATATATGGTTTTGTTAGGTCTGGTGCCAAAAGGGAGACATACAAAGCCTCAGGTATAGAAAAATGCTGTTTATTTGAATATCTGGGTGCAGATGGGTAGAGGCCAAAAAGAGTATCCACACTGAGGGGAAGCTTTGGGTTTTATAGAGAGTTTTTCCAGGGGAGAGTAGAGTAATTGGGTCAGAATAGCCGCTGTAATGAATTCTTATCAAACATCTAGTTCCTGGGACCCCTGCATTGGTCACATCCTGCAACTCCAGCATTGTCCTTATCAGAAGAGATAAGGAGGGATAAGGAATGCAAATTCCCCTCTTGCATTCTATTCCTTTCTCTCTCTAGGGGTCTGGCACTGGCTACATGCGTAATAAGCTTCAAATAACTAGAAAGATATTGAATGTTCCCAACACAAAGAAATGACAAATGTTTGAGATGATGGATGTGCTAATTACCCTGATCACATTGTATGTATCTCAACATCACTGTGTACCCCATAAATATGTATAATTACTATGTCAATTTAAAAAAAATTAAAGAAAATATAAAATATAACAAAAATCCAAATCTATCTGCAGTATAATACTTCATATTATCTCACTTATTCTCCATAGCAATCACATAGTGTAAGTATTTTATTTATACTTTACAAATAGGGATACAGAGCCAAAAGATGGAAGTATCTTTCCCACCATCTCAAAGTCAGTGTTGTGTGTCAGATCCAGGATGGAAACCCATGCCTACTTCATGCCATGGCCTGTAAGGAGATAGTGTAGGAAGGACCCAAGTAATTTTTCTTCAGCAAGTTCCCCTGGTTGCTTTCCCTTTTTTCCCCTAACTAGGTCTTAATTCTTCTTTCATCCAGCTCTGTAGCCTAAGAACTTCTCACATATTTTGTGACAAAATGGGATATCTTATATTTAGTCTCGCTTTTTATTTGAATGTTGGATTTCCAGTCCTTTTGGACCAAGAAATATTTTTAAACCTGTATAAGAAGGATAAATAATTGCTGTATATAATTTCCTGCCATTCTCCAAGCAGGGCTGTAGGACCCTTTGTTGCAGAATTATCTTTTTGGGTATAAGGATGTAAATGGAGCTCAGAGTTGTAATTCTTGTATTTTGTATAGTAATAGGGATATAAGGCTGGAACCAGGCAGCTAGAGGGGCTTCTGAATGAGATGTAGTGACTGTGAGGCTGATGGAGTTTTATGTAGAGGAAAAAAAGATTGTTGCTTCTCCCTCCCTGCCTCTTGGTAACTTTTGAAGAAAGGTCAGTAGTGTTTGCTGGAGATATTGTGCCATTTTTCTATGGGGATTGTGAAAAGGGTTCTTTTCTGTGTGTCCCCACAAACTATTCAAAATAGCTTTATTCTTCTCATTATATTTTTCTGTAGCACCGTAAAGTATATTATTAGAAATTTTTTAAATGTTCATTTTTATACCAATGACTTCATCTGGGACACAATGTGAGGACTATGTGTCACATTTTAGGAAACCCTTCCTTCAAAAGAAGAACAAAGACTTTTAGTTTAAAAAATAAAGTATATGTAAATATTACTTTATATTTATATGAAAATATCAGATTACCACTAAAGTTATCATATACAATATCAGTTCTGCATTCAACGCTTTCAAAATTACTTGGTTTGAGAAAAAGAAAGGTATTTGAACTTAGAACTTGAATCCCCAAATCTGCTTGTTACTAAAATCAGATACTGTAAATTTATAGAAACTGGCTCACCATTTTTTGGATTAAGTGAGTTCATAAACATATAGAACCTAGCATGGAGAAATGGCTAACATATAATACACACTCTATAAATGTAAGTTATTATTATTTCTGTTATAGTTAGATAATGAACTCAATAAATAGAGCTGTTGTCATAACTATTCACAGATCTAGGGTCACTTGACACATTGAAGACCATGTGTCACAGATCAAAATTATCTAGGCAAATTAAGAGTGGTGATTTTTAACTTTCTGTGTACAGGAGGTTATTATCAGCATAGAAACAGGATCAAGTAGTTTTCAGAGTAACAGCATCATTACAGGGATCTTGCAGGGAATATGGGCCTTCTAAAGTTTGAAGACATGGGAAACTGGAGCTGTCCCCTTCTGTCTCTCTCTTTTAAATAGGGTCCAGTGCTAGAAAGGAGATGCAATCTAGAAATAGCTGAACAGAGAAAAGCCTATCCCTACATTACTCAAAGTCTTGCATAGACTTCAGTTCCAAAGAATAAAAGAGGCTTTATATAGCCCAATTCATTTTATGAAGCTAGTATAACCTTGATACCAAAGTCCAACAAAGAGAATACATGAAATAAAAGTATAAATTAATGTAGCCATGAGGCTAAAGATAATTATTCAAAAAGGATAAGTGTGGGCCAGGCGTGGTGGCTCATGCCTGTAATCCTAGCACTCTGGGAGGCAAGGCGGGAGGATTGCTCAAGGTCAGGAGTTCAAAACCAGCCTGAGCGAGACCCCGTCTCTACTAAAAATAGAAAGAAATTAATTGACCAACTAAAAATATGTATACAAAAAAATTATCCAGGCATGGTGGCACATGCTTGTAGTCCCAGCTACTTGGGAGGCTGAGGCAGTAGGATCGCTTGAGCCCATGAGACTGAGGTTGCTCTGAGCTAGGCTGACACTACGGCACTCACTCTAGCCTCGGCAACAAAGTGAGACTCTGTCTCAAAATAAATAAATAAATACATACATACATACATAAATAATAAAATTTTTAAAAAAGGATAAGTGTGATGGAATCAACCTAAGTGTCCATCAACAGATGAATGGATAAAGAAAATGTGGTACATATACACAATGTAGTAATTCTGCTATTAAAAAAATGAAATCGTGTCATTTGCAGCAACATGGATAGAACTTGCAGTCATAATGTTGAGTGAAACAAGCCAGGCACATAAAGACAAATATAAGCATGTTCTCACTTAAATGTGGGAACTTCAAAAGTTGATCTCATAGAAGTGATAGATACCAGAGGCTGGGAAGGGTGTGTGAGTGGGGGATGATTAAGAGAGGTTGGTTAATGGGTACAAACGTACAGTTATATAGAAGGAATAAGTTCTAACGTTTGATAGCAGAGTAGGGTGACTATTATTAACAATAATGTAGTGTATATTTCAAAATAGGTAGAGGAAAGGACTTGAAATGTTCCTAACACATAAAAATGATAAATACTGAAGGTGACAGATACCCTAAATACCCTAACTTGAGCATTACGCATTCCAGACGCATGTAACAAAATATTGTATGTACCGCATGAATATGTATAAAAAATTATTTACCAATGAAAAACAAAAAGGATAATGTCATGGTCAATTTTTTCCCCTAGGAATGCAGGGTCAGTTATAGAAACTTACCAATGTAATTCACTACATTAAGAGATTAATGGAGGAAAAACATTCCTATGATCATCTAAACGGACACGCTAAAAGTATTTGATGAAAATGAATACAAATTCAAGCTAAATGTTCTTAGTAAACTAGGAATGGAATGGAACTTCCTTATTCTGATAAAATATATCTACAAAAAAGCAGAAACACCGTGAAATGTTTAAAAATTTTCATTTCCCATCAGACATAAGACAAGAATGTCCACTATTACCAGTTCTATTCAATGTTGTATTGGGTGAGTCTGATCCGGTGTTCTAAAGTGGGAAAACGAAAAAAAGTATAATGTAAAAACAAGTTGTTATTATTCAAAGATGATATGATTGTGCATATTGAAAATTAAAAAAAATCTATAGATAAATTTGGAATAAGCATATTCAGTAAGGTTGCTGGATAGAAAATCAATATACAAACATTATACTTTTACATACCAGCTCAGGCAGAATAAAAAAGTTCAAAAATAACACAATTTTTAATAGTATTAAATAGCTAAGAATAAATTTAACAAAAGATATGCAAGCAAGACTTACTTGGAGAAAATTGTAAAATTTTATTGAGATAATTTTAAGTCAAACATCCAATATAAGAACAGCTTGCATTGTTTCACCTTGTCTTCGTTTAAACCTGTGGTTGCCCTTCACCTATAATATAAACATAACAGTAGGGAATATTACTAACAAGAACTTTATTTAGATTACATAAAAGGCATACAAAGGCCACTAAAATTTTAGTTTTATAAAATGGACTAAAACTAGAACCCTAAGAATCATCCTTTTGGCCGGGCGCGGTGGCTCACGCCTGTAATCCTAGCACTCTGGGAGGCCGAGGCGGGCGGATTGCTCGAGGTCAGGAGTTCGAAACGAACCTGAGCAAGAGCGAGACCCCGTCTCTACTATAAATAGAAAGAAATTAATTGGCCAATTAATTTATATAGGAAAAATTAGCCAGGCGTGGTGGCGCATGCCTGTAATCCCAGCTACTTGGGAGGCTGAGGCAGGAGGATTGCTTGAGCCCAGGAGTTTGAGGTTGCTGTGAGCTAGGCTGATGCCATGGCACTCACTCTAGCCTGGATAACAAAGCGAGACTCTGTCTCAAAAAAAAAAGAATCATCCTTTTGCTTACATCCAGTAAACTTCTGTAAAGACTTTCAAGATAGACTTCTAAGCATGTACATTATTAATATTTTTAGACATACCCTGCTTTCTAGTGGTACAAGGAAAGAGACTATTTGAGGTCACAACAGATGAATTCAAATGAACCTATTAAAAGGTGGTTTAAAGTAGAAAGCAAAAATTGTGTATCCTTTTACTAAAAATCTAACCAACACACAAAAAAACTAAAAACAAAAGGAATTTACAAAAATTCATAATTTAAATATTTTTACTTGAAATAGTATTCTGAGATATAAGACAGATAAACAGGTAATGTCACATTAGGAAGTGCATAAGGGAATTGAACAGAAAAGCCAGTATTGCATTTGTTTTTTCTCTATTGTGCAGAAGTGCAAAAATGTTTCTTTGGGCTAGTATAGCCCTTTTGTGGTTTCTTAAGTAGGTAACCATTTGTCCCAAGTTTCCACCTCTAGTCCTGGTGTAATTATTAATAATGCCTCTTTTTACAGTTGAAAGCATTCCAGTTTACATAATAAATTATATGGTCACACTAGTTTTAAGCCATTACCATCATTTTCAACATCAAAACATGAAGGAACTAAGTACCGCGTCTCTCAATATGGCAAAAATTAGAAAGAAAGAAAGAAAGAAAATAACGAAAGGAGAAGAAGATGGGAAGGGAAAGTAAGACACCTGGAAAAGTCAAGCATTTGTTTCTGAAAGTGCATGCTTTTGAAGAACAATTGCAAATTGTAGAAGTTCTTCAGTGGTACTTGTGATGTTTACATATTCATGTATTACTGGAATATATTAAATTAATGCATGCTTCTGTAGCATATCAATCATTCCATTCATATTTTGAAATTAATGTATTCACTTTCAATTATAGAATAGATTCAATATCTGTTAGTATCTTGTTCATATTCCTTGTTGGGTTTTTCCACTTTCTTCAAGATTATGTAAATTACTGGATACTCTATTCATAGCTATTATTAAAAAGAGCAGTCTTTTAAATTTATTAGTTGGATTACTTTTCCTTTTACTAATGATTCATATTTGCCTTTATTAAGTCCCTCTTTCCTTTTCCCTTAGGTTTATTCTGTTGCTGTCTTATTATTTTTATAATGGGTGCTCATGTAATTTATTATCTATTTTAATAACATAAATCTAAGGCTATGATCTTCCTAAGAGTAAATTTAGTCATATTCAATAGGCTCCTGGAAGTAGTCTAAACACTACTTTTAATGTAAATAGTCTAATGAAATGGTTCAACAGCAGAGAGTAAAAACATTTAGAAAACTAATGCAAGGTAATTTCTTCCCTAAACAGTAAGCACTTCCTTTAAACTCAGAAGCTCTTGTAATTAACAGTCAGCAATTTAGAAATGTGTAAAATACACTTATGTTGACTAACTAGGAATTATTACATTATGGTCTTTGAACTTCAAATCCTATCAATTGATGTCTCAAGGCAGAAACTTGTAATATGCAACATTTGATATGGTTAGAGGTGATTATGTCATATAGTATCTTGTCTACAGTCTTATTAAAAATAGTAGCTCAAGAAGACTGACAGTGGAGCAGGAAGCATGCTTAGCATTGGCATCTTACTCATCATCAATATCGCTGATTTACATTCAATATCCCTACTTGATCAACCACAGAAACTAGACTATCTTTTGCCACTTTATTATTCAGTCATTCAAAGCTTTGTTATGGGAAGGAATTAATATGCAATTATTCTTTAACAGCCAGATAATTCAGAATTTGACAAAATCTAAGCACCTGTATTAAGGTCTCAATACAGAGAAATAAACATTAAATAGAGTATCTGCTTATTTTCTTAGGATCAATGAAATCTCAATTCAGATAATATAATTTGACTTAAGCCAATATTTTATGATAAACAAATCATGAAAAACAGATTATCTTTGTATTCTATCCAACACAACCAGAGAATGCAAAACTCAGCATTGAAAATGATTTTGATATGTCTGATTTGAATTCACTGTTTTCAATAAGAGTAAATATGGGTTTAGAAACTGGGATTTGTCCAGAATTTCAAAAATTATGTTAGAGCTGGTCCTAGAGGCTTCTTTAATGCCTCAGCATATTTCAAACAAACTGCAAATATATTATGCATTTGTTAAAAGCAGAAATTATAAAAGAATATGAAAATTGTTAGCTGTTGGTTATATTCAAAAGTAAGAAAATGCTTTCATATATAATGATCCAATATGACTTTGTTTCTGTATCTCACAGTGGTTAAGTCAGGCAGTCAGATATGTGGGGTCTGACTACCTTTCAGATCTTTATATTTGAACTCTATTATTAGAGTAGCAGTAATGCCATCACTATATTATTAAAAACATAATACTGTAGAAAACAAATCCATATAATTTTGCATCTTAATGGATAATATACCTGCTTCTGGCACTTGAATGGGTTCTAGATTTGACAGAATCTCCCCCTTGACATCAGGACCATCTCCGCGTTTACCTCCTGTCTTTGCCTCAGAGAATTCCAGGAGATCAGCTTCTATGTCAGGCTCTGAAACATAAACAGGTTTTCAATGACCATACGACCAAAGCTGATTTACAGATTTAATGCAATATCTATCAAAATACCAATAATGTTCTGCAAAGAATTAGGAAAAACACTCCTAAACTTCATATGGAACCACAGAAGACCCTAAATAGCAAAGCAATCCTTAGGAAAAAGAACAAGGCTAGTAGCATCACAATATCTGACTTCAAAATATGCTACCAAGGTACAGTAAACAAAAAAGCATGGTACTGGCATAAAAAGAGACACACAGACCAAGGGAATAGAATAGAGAACCCAGATATAAATCCACAGATTTATAGCCAACTGATTTTCCACAAAGGCACCAAGAGCATTCAGTGGGGAAAGGACAGTCTCTTCAGTAAATGGTTCTAGGAAAATTGGATATCTATATGCAGAAAAGTGAATCTACGCCCTATCTCTCACTAAATATAAAAATCAAATCAAAATGGATGAAAGATTTAAATACAAGACCTGAAATTAGGAAACTACCAGAAGAAAACATTGCGGAAATGATTCAGGACATTGGTCTACTCTAGACAGAGATTTTCTTGGGTAAGACCTCAAAACCACAGGCAACAAAAGTGAAAATAAACAAATGGGATTACATCAAGCTAAAAAGCCTCTGCATAGCAAAGGACAATAGTGAAAGACAACCTACAGAATAGGAGAAAATATCTGAAAACTATCCATCTGACAAAGGATTAATAACCAGAATGTATAAGGAACTCAAAAAACTCAATAGCAAAAAAACAATCAAATTTTAAAAATGGGCAAATAAGCTGAATAGACATTTTTTAAAAAAGACATACAAATAGCCAATAGGCATATGAAAAAAATGCTCATTGTCACCAATCATCAGGGAAATGCAAGTCAAAACCACAGTGAGATATCATCTCACTTGTTAAAATGCCTATTATCAAAAAGACAAAAAAATAGATGCTGAAAAGGATGTAGACACAGGGAAACAATAGTACACTGCTGGTGGGACTGTGAATTAGTACAGCCACTATAGAAAACAGTATGGATATTGCTCAAAAAGTAAAAATAGATCTGCTATATGATCCAGCTGGGCATATATCCAAAAGAAAGGATATCAGTATATCAAAGAGAAATTTACATACCCATGTTTATTGCAGCACTATTCATAATAGCCAAGATATGGAATTAACCCAAATGTCCATCAACAGATGAATTGATAAAGAAAATATATATATACACAATGGAATAATATTTTGCCATAAAAATATTGAAATCATGTAATTTGCAACAACATGAATGGAGCTGGAGATAATATTAAGTGTGATCATCCAGGAACAGAAAGACAAATATCACATGCTCCCACTCATATGTGGGAGCTAAAAAGTGAATCTCATGGAGAGAGAGAGTAGAATGATAGTTACTAGAGCCTGGGAAGGGTGGAGGAGATGAAGACAGGTTCATACAGAAATACAATTAGATAGAAGAAATATGAGTAAGTTCTAGTGTTTAATAGCACAGTAGGGTGACTAGAGTTAACAATAATTGTATATTTCATAATAGCCTAAAGGAATTATTTGAAGTGATTTCAATACAAACAAATGATAAATGTTTGAGGGAATGGATAACCTAATTACCCTGAGTTGATAATTACACATAGTATGCATATATCAAAATATCACATGTACCACATAAATATGTAGAATTATTATATATCAACAAACATAAAAGGCTACTGAATCTGGGTGCACCAAGATTGGGCGCATATATATTTAGAATTGTTATGTCTTCTTGCTGAACTGTACCCTTCACCATTATATAGTGACATTCTTTGTCTTTTATTACTTTTGTTGATTTTAAAACTAAGTTATCTGTAATCAGCACCGCCACGCCAGCTTTCTTTCGGCTTCCATTTGCTCGAAACATTGCTCTCCACCCCTTTACCTTTAGTCTAATTGCATCCTTGCAGGTTACATGTGTTTCTTGAAGGCAGCAAATACTTGGCTTGTGTTTTTTTATCCATTCAGCCAGCCTATGTCTCTTGAGTGGGGATTTCAAGCCATTCACATTTATTGAGATAACTGATAGGTGGGGCAGATTTCTGTTCATTACGTTGGGTTGACCTTTGTTGCTTTGTTGTCTCTCTTAAGCCACTGTAGTATCTGGGCTTTGACGTTTAGCTTTGAGTAGATTTACATTCATGAGTGTTTATTGTACTGATCAGTGGATAACACTGTTTTGATTACTTCTTGAAGGGCTGGTCTTGTCGTGGTGAATTCTCTCAGTCTTTGTTTATCTGAGAATGTCTTCATTTCTCCTTCATACAAAAAACTTAGTTTTGCAGGGAATAAGATTCTAGGCTGGTCATTGTTCTGTTTCAGAAGAGTGAGAATGGGGCCCCAGTCTCTCCTTGCTTGTAAAATCTCAGTAGAGAAGTCTGGTGTTATTTGAATTGGCTTTCCCTTGTATGTTACTTGCTTCTTTCATGTTATAGCTCTTAGAAGGGCCTCTTTAGTTGATATTTTGGTCAGTCTGATGACTGCATGTCATGATAACTTCCTGTTTACATTGAATCTCCCAGGGATCCCCTGAGCTTCTTCAACTTGTATATCGAGATTTTTAGCAAGGTCTGGGAAATTTTCCTCTATTATATATTGAAATAGCTTGTTGAATCCTTGAGTGTTGTCTTCTTCCCCTTCTCGTAACCCTATGATCTAAACAAATGAATAAACAACAACACCATAATATTTGTAGACTTTAACACCCCACTGACAGCACAGGACAGATACTCCAAACAGAAAATCAACAAACAAATAATAGACTTAAACAGAACTCTAGAACAAATGGGGCCGACTGACATTTACAGGATATTCTACCACAAAACCACTGAATATGCATTCTTCTCATCTGTTCATAGGTCATTCTCTAAGACTGACCATATCCTAGGACACAAAGCACGTCCCAAACAACTTAAAAAAATAGAAATTATACCGTGTATCTTTTCAGACCACAGTGGAATAAATGTAGAAATCGATCCTAACAGAAGTCCTCATTTCTACAGAAAGTCATGGAAAGTAAACAACCTTCTGCTTAATGATCACTTCACAAACGAGGAAATCAAGATGGAAATCAAAAGATTCTTTGAACTAAACGACAAAGGTGGCACAAGTTACCAAAACCTACGGGACACAGCTAAAGCAGTCCTGAGAGGAAAGTTTATTTCCATAAATGCCTATATCCAAAAGTCGAAAAGATCACAAATAGACAACCTAATGAATCGTTTGAAAGAGCTAGAAAAAGAAGAACAGACCTGCTCCAAACACAGCAGAAGAAGTGAAATCATTAAGATCAAATCAGACCTAAACAAAATTGACAACAGGACAATTATATGGAAGATTAATAAAACAAAAAGTTGGTTCTTTGAAAAAATAAAATTGACACCCCATTGGCCAGACTAACGAAAAGCAGTAAAGAAAAATCTCTAATAAGCTCCATCAGAAACAATAAAGGAGAAATTACAACTGACGCCATGGAGATACAAGATACAATTTATGAATACTACAAAAACCTCTATGCACACAAACTGGAAAATGTGGAGGAAATGAAAAATTTCTTAGAAACACACAGCCTATCCTAGGCTCAAACAGGAAGAAATAGCATTCCTGAGCAGACCCATATCAAGTACTGAAATAGAAACAGCAATAAAAAACCTTCCTAAAAAGAAAAATCCTGGACCAGATGGTTTCATACCCGAATTTTACCACACCTACAAAGAACTGGTGCCTATCCTGCAGAAATTATTCCACAACGTTGAGAACATGGAATCCTCCCCAACTCATTTTATGAAGTGAACATAACCCTGATACCAAAACCAGGAAAGGAACAAAAAAAGAAAACTACAGACCAATATCCCTTATGAATATAGACGCAAAAATTCTCAACAAAATCCTACCAAATCGAATCCAGGTGCTTGTCAAGAAAATAATCCAGAAGGGAATCAAGATGGTGGACGAGAAACACCGCCAAAGTGTCTCTGCAGAAAAGACAGATTCTAGCAGAAATTAGAAGAAAGACACAAGAAGACGAGCCTACATTGGATGAGGGTCAGAAGGAGGAGTACCTGAGACCACAGGAGACTCCACAGTAGGAGGTCGCGGAGGAGAACTGGAACCTGGAACCGCCAGAGCAGCCTGGAGACCAGCGGGAAGGGTAGGTGGATCAGCCGTTTCCCCTCCCCAGCATCTTGGACTCCTGGTGGGCTCCCCAGCGGGTGGAGAGACCTGAGGACACCAGCCCAGTGACGGCTTTCGCCAGTGAGCGGTAAGCCTGTAGCAGATGCGGCACTAGGCTCTGAACTCCCTCGGGGCACCTCCTTGTGCACAAACCTGAGCCATACGGCAGGCGCCATATTGCCTCCGCCTCCCCTCCCCCGAACCTACCCCCAGCTGCCCATAGAGACAATACAGCCACCAGCCGGAGGCACCTACAGGGAACGAGACCTTCCCTGTTGGGGCCCTACAGCTGACTAAGGGGAACTCAGACTGTGTGCTCCCTACCCGCCAGTCCTCCCAGGTGCTACTGGCAAGGTGATTCCAGGAGAACGGGGCAGACCCTGAGGCTGAGAGACATAGATCCAGATTAGGCTCCCTGTGAGTGAATTGGGACTGGCACTCCTCTCCCTGGTGAGGATATAGTTTAAACTCTGGGACCCAGAGGTCCGACCTCCAGACCAGATCCCGTGCACCCAGGTCTCGCATTACCCAGGGCACAGAAGGGATATATGCAAACAGCCTACTTAAGTGTGTGTGCCTTCAGGGGCAGATCAGCATCCTAGAGGGCAAACCTCCTCCCAAAAGGAGGCTGTAAGCCCAGCCCAGGTGGCGTTCCTGCGCATGGAACCTCCTGACTGGCATCACAGTCCAGGGAGGCCTGGTGGCATGTGGTCTGGCCTGCTGGCAGAGGCCCAGGAGTAGCCGCGGAGTTGGGGACAGTGGAAAGAAGCGATGCCCGCTCCAGACTGTGGGTCTCAGACAGCCCCACCCCCACAAGCAGACTCTCTGACTGAGTGGGACCATTCCAGCCCCTACCTGACAGCTTTTCCCAAAAGCAGAGAACAGAAATTTGACCCCTGCTAACAGCATTGGTGGTGCCTGAGGGCAGGCTTACCCAACCCAGCTCCACAGAGTCTCTCTCCTAGACCAGCCCTCCCTGAGGGGGAGAAAAGGACACACCTGGAAGTGCCAGGGCCCCAACGACCACCTGAGGCTCCAGAGTGCCTCTCTACAGGAACAAGAGCTGATAACAGGACACAAAAACAACAGCATAGACTGTTTTGACAAGCAAGCGCCATCAACTGACAGGGAGAACATCCTGCACAGCCTGTTCACGGCACTTACTGACTCATTATACAGGGAGTGGTCAAATCTCACCCACAGACACCACCTCCCAGCTCAGAAACTAAACAAGGCGTGTGAATACCCAAACAAAAACCTAAAGAAAAGAAACAAAAACTAATTGACATGGGAAGAAATCAGCAAAGGAACTCAGGAAATATGAAGAACCAAATGGAAAAACACACCCCCAAATGGGAGCACCAGCACCCTAGAAAAGGACACCAACCAAAATCAGGCGACCAAAATGACAGAAGAGGAATTTCCTATGTGGATCATAAGAACACTCACCGACCTGCAAGAACAACTCAATAACCAACACAAAGAAACCACAAAACGCCTCCAGGACCTAGAACAAAAGATCACTAAAGAAACAGACACAAAGAAGAAAAGTTTAACAAAACTCCTGGAAATGAAGAATCAATTCAGGGAACGACAAAATACAGTGGAAAGTCTCAAGAACAGGGTAGATCAAACAGAAGAAAGAATCTCAGAGATTAAAGATAACACCATCCAACTAAATAAAACAGTCACAGAGATAGAGAAGAGAAAGAAGAGAAAAGAGTAAAGCCTACAAGAGATGTGGGATTATGTGAAGATACCTAATGTGAGGGTCATAGGGTTACCAGAAGGGGAAGAAGACAACACTCAAGGGTTGGACAAGCTATTTGAAGATATAATAGAGGAAAATTTCCCAGGCCTTGATCAAAATCTCGATATACAAGTTCAAGAAGCTCAGAGGACCCCTGGGACATTCAATGCAAACAGGAAGACGTCACAACATGCAGTCATCAGACTGACCAAAAT
>VSMD01090222.1:0-22804 GCA_008750895.1 Mirza zaza | reverse complement strand
AGAAAATGTACAGGAAATGGACAAAGTCATCAAAACAAACAACCTCCCAAGACTCAATAAGGAAGAAATAAAAACTCTGAACAGACCAATAGTGAGCATAAGATTGAACTAGTAATAAAAATCCTCCCAACAAAAAGAAAGCCTTGGTCCCAATGGATTCACAGCCAAATTCTACCAAATCTACAAAGAAGAACTGATACTATCCTATCCTATAGAAATTAATCCATAGCATCAAGAAAGGGGGAATCCTCCCTAACTTATTCTATGAAGCTAGTATCACTTTGACATCAAAGCCAGGAAAGGACACAACAAAAAGGGAAAACCACAGAACAATATCCCTCATGAACACATGGGCAAAATGCAGGAAAAATTCTTCCAGACTTTGGCCTAGGAGAAATATTTATGACTAAGACCCCAAAAGACAATTACAACAACAACAAAAGCAAATAAGTAGAACTTGATTAAATTTAGAAGCTCTGCACAGCAAAGGAAATAATCAACAGAGTAAATAGACAACCTACAAATGGGAAAATTATCCATATACCATGCATCTGATAAAGGGCTAATATCTAGAAGCTACAAAGAACTCAAACAAATAAGAAAGAAAAAAAAAAACAAACAACTCCCTTAAAAAGTGGGCAAAAGACATGAACTGAAGTTTTCCAAAAGAAGATAGATAAATGGCTAACAAACATAGGAAGAAATGCTGAACATCACTAATCATCAGGGAAATGCAATTTAAAATGACAATGACCTTAACCATGTTAGAATGGCTTTTATTAAAAATTCCAAAAACAATAGATGCTGACATGGCTGCAGAAAGAAAGGAACACTTATACATTGTTAGTGGGACTACAAATTAGTACAAACTCTATGGAAAACAGTACAGAAATTCCTCAAAAAAAAATGAATCTAGATCTACCATTAGATCTAGCAATTTCACTACTGGGTAACTACTCAAAGAAAAAGAAGTTGTTTTATCAAGAAGACACTTGCACTCAAATGTTTATTGCAGCACAATTCACAATTACAAAGATGTTGAATCAACCTAAGTACCCATCAATTCATAAGTGAGTTAAGAAAATGTGATACACACACACACACACACACACACACACACTATGGAGTACTACTAAGCCATAAAAGGAATGAAATAATGTCTTTTGAAGCAACTTGGGTGGAACTGGAGACCATTATCTTAAGTGAAATCTCAGGAATGGACAAACACCACATGTCTGCTCTAATAATTGGGAGCTAATCAATGGGCACAAAAGGACACAAAGAGATGTAAAGGTCATAGGAAATCAAGAATGTGTTGTGGGGAAGAGAGGGGTAAAAACCTACCTGTCAGGTACAATGGATACTATTTGGGTGATAGGCACACCAAAAGCCCCAACGTAAGCATTATAAAATGTATCCATATAACAAAAACATTTGTAGCTCTTTAATATTTTGAAATAAAAAAAAAATACTTAGAAAACAAATAGCTATTTAAGCCATTAAATATTGGGATTTTTTTGTTACATAATAATAGGTAACTAATTTATTTTGCGGCAACACAGTTTAATGCTTCTGGAACATTTGTGCTAACTCCATATCTCTGTGAAATGAAGTTCTAGGTCTTACGCTGCTCTCCAGGTTTGCTCACCCACATGTCTAATTGAAACACACCTGAGTTTTCCACAGAATGTTTAATTTCCACTCAAGTAGTAGAGACCATTATACCTTGTGGATTTTGACTTATAAATAACTTGTTTAACTCTAAGATATAATTTGTTTTACTTGATCAGAGCTAATTTAAATTTATTTCACACATTTTTCAATTAATGTATGCTTTATGGAAGTAATGAAGTAGCAAGACAAAACAACTTCTTACTTTAATATATAAATATTTTCAAGAAGTAAGTTGAAACTGCTGGGATATTTTGTGAAAACAATTAGGTTTGCAGATTAATGAAGTAAAAATTATTATAATTGTATTCTAACAGTAGGGCACTTTAGATGCTGGGATTGTTTGTACTGAAATCCTTGTGTTGTATAAACTTCCCACTCTTTCCTTGCAACTTAAATAGTAAGTACTCTAATGGAGATTTAAAAAAAAAATATCTCATCTCACATTGCAGCACTAACAATAATTTAGTGTAGTATTTTATTTACTCTAGTTTGGCAATTGATACTGAATTTTGTTTAAAGTTTTTTTTCTAGACATATTAAGTAAACTTCTAGATATGGAGATACAGAAATATTTCTAAATTTTAAATCATAACATTTAGGTTCTTGTAAATACTTATTCAACTGGCATTTTTCAAATTTCTAAATTTCTCTTGGTTTCCTAAATTGAAATTTAGACATTGTGATCAATCGATTATAAAAGTGGTCCCAATTTATTCCCATTCCCCTATATATAGTGTTCTCAATGTGAATTTACAGCTTCTTCCATCAAAAAGTAGTTTGTTTTTCTACTCTTAATTTGCAAAAACCTGTGATTTACTTTGGCCTACAGAATACGGGGGAAACGATGGGGTGCCAAGTCTGAGATTAAGCCTAGAGGCATAGTGCTTTTGCTCATTCTCTTGGACTCCTGCCTTATATGAGAACAAATCTAGCCAAGCCCACTGCAAGAGGAGAAGATACATGGACCAGAGCCAGTGAATCACCCTTGTGAGGCCAAACTATACCAGCCAGCCCCTATCTGACTTGCTAGCTGATTACAGATAAAGTTTGCACCACCCCCCTGTGATCTGCCTCACCCGACACAGATAACCAGAACCACTAACAGACTTTTAGTTTCATGGACAATAATACAATCTTTTTGTTTAAGCTACTATGTTTTGGAGTGGTTTGTTAGGCAACAATGATGACATGTGCTATGTAAAATAATGAAAACAATGTTTACATCTCATGTGCTGTTGTGAGGATTAAATAGCAGCATTTATATGAACATTAAAAAAATGGTACATGTTTGGTCAACATTATTTTACATAATACAATGTAATGCCACAAATCATTTCAGAATTTAAATTATGTTGCGTTTTCCAAATAAACAAATTGTATAAATTATTTTATACATATAATAAAATTTCAGTTTATTTGAATCTCAATTTTAATTGATTTTTTAAATTGATCTTATTAAATGGGAACATTTATTCAAATTACACACATTCTTGAAATCATTAATCTATTTTCAAATTGCACTTGAGAATATATTACTGTTATAAAACCATTTTAAAGTACAAAACCCACTGAGATGTCTTTAAAAACTTATAAAATCAAATTTGATGTGTTATAAATACATAGACATTTCTCTTTTAAATATGAAGCAAAGACAAGTTAAAGAAACCAAATTAATTGTCCAGATTTCAGAGTGCTTCAAGATTTCTTTGTTTTTTAAAGTTAGATATTTAAAGATTTGGCTATTTTAAACATTTATTATAAGTGAAGATAGTTGAATATCATAGCTCCTCAACAATGAATTGGAAAAGCATGGTTGTTACTTGAATGAAATTAGTGTGAACAGTTTAGGTCCCTGCTAAATGATGGTACATTGTAATAGGACATGTTTACCCTACTCTGATAAGGATAGCTGTTACTGCAGTTTTCCACCCTGAACGGGCACATCAGGGAAAACATTTACTGTGAGTTTATTGACTTGGCTCAAGAATCATACTATTAATACTAACTACAGCTAGGAAAAGAAGGCAAAATTGCTTCAAAATTCTGCTGAAATCCTATGCAGGGCTGGTGTTTGTACATTAAATCGTGCAGGTGCTATGCTTTTCAAGAGTTTCTATGAACTGTTGGTTTTCATTCAATTCCTCTTTTTTCAGTTGACATTGTCATTCATGATTACATGGAACTCTACATGGTGGTCCAATGTCACTTCTCTAATTACTTGGCATTTTGCACTAAAGTTTAATCCTCCTGAGTCAATAACTGCTCTCAGCTTGGCATTCAACAAATAAGCATAGATATGTGTGTGGATGTATCTCCAGGGACAGGCATTTGCCTGATGTTTTAAGGCCTTACTAAGCATACATTTTTTTTTTTTACAAATCCTAAATGAACAAAAAAATATTGATTTATTAAGGGCAAGCTTTAAAAAAATTTGCTTGAATATAACTGAATCTGAACCAGAATGTGCCACATGAATGTGATTTATAGAAATGTGTTTACCTAATGCTTTAACACATTTGATTAGTTGAACCACACCCAATTCCTTCAAGAGAAGAGTTTTTATTGTTTCCTTTTAGTAGATGAGAAAATTGAGATGTTAGGCAATTTGCCCAGTTCCACATCATAAATCCCCAGCAGTGCTGAGATTAGCATTCAGTGAACTTGGACTCTATTCATAAATCCATGTACGCTGAATCTATAGGTCTGATGAAGAGCTTTTAGAAGCTGAATTATCATTACATTTGCAAAGATTGCATATCCTTTAAACTTACTTTGCCTTTAAATAGTCTAACAAAATAAAAACCAACGAAACAACCAACAAAAAGCCAAATTTTAAGCCCATTTCCTATTATTTTGGGAGAATATTGTTTATACTCGCTTCATTCAGTTCATTAAGAATGCATGTATAGTGGAGACAGAGAAAGAAAAACACCCAGGTTACCAGGATTCATAAAATTAGAATATCCTTATATTAATGTTATATTAGTTTGAGCTATATTTTAACTAATTTAAAAAAATTTTTTATGCTAGGAAAAGGACTAGGTCCTATGATTTTTAAAAATACAGTTGAAGCATCTCATAGGAAGTGATTTGCTTTTTTATATCTCTGTACCTCATTTGGACTATGAACAAGTTTACGATGTTAGCATTAACACAATGTATAGTTTATCACATAGGGTATATTGGAGGATATAGACATCTCCATAAAAAAATTGCTCTAAGAATAGATTTTGTGTTACAATAGTACTGTCTTACAAATGTCATCAGCTAGCTATTAACAACATATTTTTTGAACATTTTTGTTTCAATTTTTTTAGGTAAAGAAGAAATCTTCCAGATTCTGCCACAAAATAAAGTCTTTTATTTTCACTTTTTAAAAATTAACAATCATTTTGAAATTGACCCTTCCTAGGCATGGCCTATTCTTTACCATGCAAAAATCAAATGGAAACAAAGCTTTTCTGAGGAACTGTTCTATAGCATCCCTGACCTCATCACATTACCTGGTTGCTTCTATTTGGATTTGTGTTTCCCTTCAAAACTCAAGACAACTGAGAATCAGTTCAAGATTTTTTTATTCTTATTAATATTATTTATGCTCTGCTTTGATCCAAATAGTGGAGAAAGTGTTACTCTGTAAATTCAGGAAAATTTATTCTCCCTGCACTAAAGGAGCAGGGAGAATGGAGAATTTATTCTCCCTGCACTACAGGAGCAGTGGAGTAAGCATTGTGTTGTTCAAAGTTCTCAAATCTTTCTGTAGAATTACTGTGCCTCAGAATTTGGATCTATGTTGAGGCTCGTACTTGATGTTGAAAATTCTCTTATAGATTACCACTTGTATCACAATTTTATTGGCTTCATTAACAACATAGTCAATGACTGGCAATAGGCTTATAAAAAAGTGAGAATGCCTCTAGTTTTCATTCTCCAGTAACACTACAATACGACAAATTAAATGTATTGAAATGCTGAATCAGTCACCCTTGGTCCTTATTCTAGGCTTTTATAGGTGTCAATAGTGTGTAAAGACTGAAGAATCAGTATGAAAACATAAAACTAAAATAAAGTGTAGCGCATTGGTTTTGTTCTTGGTAGTAGAAATGTAGTAGAGCTATAAGAAATAAGGACAAGTGTTTCTCACTAAGTTGCTAAATTGCCCTGATTGGTTCATGTTCTCCCTGGCAAAGAGGTGCTAGGATTCTAAAAGAGAAAATTGATGATGCTTTAAAGTCCGATCTCTATTATTCATAATCACATCTCAATACCTCTGCACAAACAGGTTTTTTTTTTTTTTTTTTGGTGGGGGTGGTGGTTTCAGCTACGTTTATTACTTTTACAGCTGTAAAACTAAGAGAATAAGTAGAAAGGAGATCTACTTCATCTATTTTTCAGAGAAGAATGGATAATAAAATCAAGATAGCACACTGGGGAGTTGTGTGCTTCCAGACTGGTTAAACTAGGGAAGGTTACAAAGACCCCAGAAAGCTTTATCCCAAAGTAAATGACTTAGGATACAACAGCATATCAGACCTGAAAAAGTTAACGTGGACATGGAGCACTATCTTCTGTGCATGTGTGTGTGTGCACATGTGTGAAATACATATGTCAAATATTATTGAGTATCTATTATATAGTAGGTTGTAGCTTAGGTACCAGGTATATAGCTAGAAAATGGTTGTGTTTTCTGAGATATTTAATGATAGAATTGAGCTCAGAGTAAAAAAAGCACCCATTTATAGGCTTCAAGTCTCAATAAAAGTAACTGTTTCATTAGAGATGAAGGTTTGAATTAATTTATGAAAGTTTCCTTTGTTTTAGAAAAAATGATTTTAATAGTGATGGGATGGTAAAGCAATGGTATTATTTTCAAATAGGGAAAGGCTAGACAATGAGAAAATAAAATGTATTTCATGCTAGTGTATAAAAGCTTTTTTCAATGAGGTAGGAGTTATAATCTGCATATTTTAATACTACTACAAGGTAGTGGGACTGGTTTATAAGGCAAGATGTTGACAGTGAGTAGAAGGCAACTTTATTTGTTCCAATCTACAGTCCCTTCAGATTTGCTTTATTCAATCACTCTTTCCTGCCCTCAGATAAAAGGGTTCACAGATGCCATAAATTGTTTGGACCTTCTCAGATATTAACAAATAGTTATGTTTTAGCAGTGTTAAAAATTCCACTTCCACCAAATTAAAATTTTTCTCTCTTGCCTCTCCTCTTCACTCCTTTCCTGTATCCACCTAGCTCTGGCTAGACTCAGGTTTGAAAACCTCCACAGTGTGGTTAATAATGAGAGTTTAGATAAGAAAAAAAAGTATATTACTATTCAAATATTAATTTTTATATGTTTTTAGACATAATAGATAATATTTGATGTTTACAGAAATTCTAAATATCTGCTCTTCAAAATTGAAGAATGCACAGAATGTAAGAAGAAAGGAAGTCATAGGTGTATGCCTAAATCACGCATGAGCCCCAGATGATTTGACAGCTGCCTAATTTCTAAACATTGGGAACAGATAATTTCCAGATTACATAAAATATTTCAGTTCCAAGTGAGGAAAAAAGCTATTCAATTTATTTTATGATACTAATATTTCTATATAAAAATAGGTAAGATAAAAAATTTTTAAAAAGAGAAAATAAACAAGCCTAACCTAGAGCAAGTAAGCAAACAACAACACAGTAAATCCAATACTCATAAATTAATCTCATACAACCCTGTGGATGTATAAAATTTAAATTAAAAATTTTTGAAATAAATCTACTTGTGTATTAAAATAAAAATATATTATAGCCAAGTAAGTTTCTCACTTTTGCCTTGCAATAACTGGTTAATAAAATTTCAAAGCTTAAAAACAATATTTACAGACGGTCTCCAAGATGGCCAACTAGAGTCAAAGCTTGTTGGACTTTCCCCGCAGAAGCGCTGAGGGTTGCATTGGGGAAAGTGTAGAGTGATTACTGCTAGGAAGTAGACCACAGGGACTGACACCAGTGGAGCACGGGGACACCACCAGGAGGAACTGGGCAGCTGAGAGGGAAGGAGAAATCAACGTGAACTAAATCCAGGGAGTTCTGCCTCCCAGGGAAAAGGCACGGGTATTTTCTCCCTCCTGCACCGGGCGCCTCAGGCCAGCAGTGGGACACAAGGCTCTCATCAGGCAGGGGAGTTTCATGAGACACCAGTGAGATGACATCCATGCATCTGGACACCTCCTCCTTTGCACCTCCTCCACTCCTGGCATCCCAGGAAGTAATTTTAGCTCATGCTGCTCATAGTCAAGTGGCCGCACCCACCCCATAGCAACTGCCAAAGCACCTTGCCCTGAGGACTTGGTCCCCATAAGGGGAGCGCACTCCCAGCCAGCCTGCCAGCACAGCTGCTGCTGCTTCTCAGAGAGGACAGCTGTTGCTGTGCCACAGCTCGGGTTCAGAGAGGAGGAGGGACCACAGATGCCCCACCCCCCCAGCTAGAGAGTGACATAGGAAGACCAGACCCCTCCCCCCAACATAGCAGCTGCTGGAGTTCTCTGTCCTGAGTGGCCCGCTTTCAAGTCCAGAGGCACGTTTTTGCCCAGAGTCAGCATGGCAGCCTCGGTTTGTGAGCATTCTGCCCTCAGGCATTTAGCGCATTTACCAGCTAATGACACAGGCAGCCAAGTGTGGAGGAGTGGGAGAGGTCCTGGTTTCAGGGTTGAGTGGCAAGTGAGAGCCCATGCCCATTGAGAGGGATTCAAAGAGCAAAGGATAGCAGGGGTCTGTGAGTGTGCCAACCCCCCCTCCCCCGAAATGCCATATTGGAGCAGATTGACCCACTGAGACACAATTCACAAAAGTACTGGTTCCCACGGCAACCAAATGCTTTGAGGTGTCCCCCCACCATGCACTTTCATAGGGACTTCAGGTTGATCCAAGACTTCCTTCAGCTGCCACTATTTCCCTGGTAGGAGCATCCCACTGGCAGAGACTTCTGGGGATAGAGAGGCCCATCTGCTTCTCCTTGGGGTCTGGGAGTGGCAAAGGAGTGCACAATTGGACATTTCCCCATCCTCCAGCTTCACACGGAGACCCACAACAGTGGGCCAGACACACGAACTGCAGGGAAGCTTGAGAGCCGGTCTTGGGCAGAGAGAAAACACAAGTGGACCTATTGGAAAAGAAAGTGCCCTGGTTTGTGGACAGGGACAGCAAAAACCTGGCTAGAAGCCACAGCAATCACAGGAGGGATCAGGAGCAGTCCTCTTAGTTTGGGGTGATAGGCCTGAACTCCATATCAGTGGCTCCCCCTAAGTGGCCTGATAAGCAACCTCTGAGATTCATAGAGGCTCACACATCCAAGCTATCACACACCAGATATAATCTATCTTGCTCTTCCCACACCTTAGTGGGAACAGGGTCCAAACAATCCCTGAGAGCTACAAGTCCCCTTCAAAAGCTTGGGGCATTCATACACTGCAACTGGGGGACCAGAGCCTTCCATGGTCACAATAGATTACATCAGTAACTGGCTCTTCCATGGAAACTACAGTCAACCACAGTGGGAACAACTCCATAACTAAAAGTAGCACATTGTATCTCAAGATATTAGGGAGGAGTGGATTTGTACCCACAAGTACAATACACCAGCATAGAGTTTAAGCTGGGGGACCAAACTCACTACACTGGGAATAGGTGATGACAACAGGTCAGAGGTAACATAAAAGGTCCATCAAACCTGCCAAAAACCGAAAAGGCAATTTAGGACCACTGCTCTTCTCCCTGGCATGGTCAGGGAATGATCCTTAGGGACTTGGAGCCAGGGCCATAAACCAGCCCTAGCACCCCCAGCTCTTGACCAAGAGGCCAGATGAGAAAGAATCAGAAAAAGAACTCTGGAAATATCAAAAATCAGAGTGAAAAGTCACCTCCACAAAAAATCAATAGTTGATCAGCAACGAATACCAACTTAAATGAAATAGTTAAAATGACAGATGAAAAAATTTACATATGGATTGTAAGAAAGCTCAATGAAATTCAAGAGAAAATAGAAATCCAACACAAAGAAGCCACAAAACAATGCAGAAAATGAATGAAAAATTCCCTAAAGAAACCAAAGTACTAAGGAGAATCCAAACAGAAATTCTCGAAATAAAAAAATGAATTGAGGAATTATAAAACACAGTGGAAAGCTGTAAGAATAGGCCACATCACACAGAAGAAAGAATCTCAGAGCCTGAAGATAACACCTATAAGATAAACAAATCAATTGAAGAGAAAGAACACAGAAGCAATAGATATGAACAAAGCACACAAGAAATGCAAGATTATATAAAGAGGCCAAACATAAGAGTCATAGAAATCCCTGAGGGTAAAGAAGAAAGTATGCAAGGGCTAGAAAATCTATTTAAGGACTAATTGAGGAAAACTTCCCTGGCTTAGCGAGAAATCCAGATATCCTGGTACAAGAAACACACAGGATTTCTGGGAGATTCAATGTGAAAAGGAAATCACCATGTCACATAGTTATTAGGCTGTCCAAAGTAAACACAAAAGAAGCACTTCTTTGATCAGTATGGTGAAAACAGCAGGTAACCTACAAAGGAAAACCTATCAGACTAATTGCAGATTTGTCAACTAAGACCTTACAAGACAGAAGGGACGAAGTACTTGTCCTCAGTCTTCTAAAACAAAATAATGGCCAGCCTAGAATTCTTCATCCTGCAATGAGGGAGAAATAAAGACTATTCCCAGACAAGCAATCACTGATGGAATTTGCAAAGACCAGACCTGCCCTCCAGGAAGTACTCAGACCTGCGATATACACTGACGAGCACAATAGAGACCCAACAGTGTAAAATCACCCAAAAGCTAAAGTCCAGAACCAATATTCCACAATGGCTCAAGAGGTAAAACAAAACAATAAGAGTCTACCCAACAGGATGAACAGAAATCATCCACCCCACTTATCAGTTCTTTCAATAAATGGGTATGGCTTGAATTGCCCACAGAAGAAACATAGGCCAGCTGAATGGATAAAAGAATACAAGTCAAGTATCTACTATCTCCAGGAAAGGCATCTAAGTCACAAGGACTCATTCAGATTCAAGGCGAAGGGATGGAAAACAATATACAGGCAAATGGAAACCAAAAGAAAGCTGGGATAGTCATTCTTATATCAGATAACATAAACATTAAAGAAAGAAAAGTAAAGAAAGACAAAGACAGTCACTACATAGTGGTGGAGGGAAAAATTCAACAAGATGATTTAACAATCATAAATATTTATGAACCCAACAAAGGAGCACCCAGATACATAAAGCAAATCCTGCTTGATCTAAACAAAATTATAAACAGCAACACCATAATAGCCGTGGACTTCTACACCCCACTGACAGAACTGGACAGATCCTCCAAAGAGAAAATAAGCAAAGAAACAATGGACTTAAACAGAATTCTAGAAGAAGTGGGCCTAACAGACAGCTATGTAGGGAGAACTATGAAACTGAGAAAAGAAATTGCAGAGAATGTAAGCAGATGGAAAACCATACCATGCTCATGGATCGACTGAACTAACATTGTAAAACTGCCTATACTATCCAAAGTGATCTACAGATTCAATGCAATACCTATTGAAATACTATAATCATTTTTCATAGACCTAGAAAAAATAATTCTACACTTTGTATGGTATCAAAGAAGACCCCATATAGTCAAAGCAACCTTAAGCAAAAAGAACAAATTGGAAGGCATCAATCTACCAAACGTCAAGCTATACTACAAGGCTATATAGTAACCAAAACACCATGGCACTGGCAAAAGAACAGAGACATAGACCAATGGAATAGGACTGAGAACCCACATATAAAACCATCCTCATATTGTCATCTGATCCTTGACAAAGCAGAGAAAAACATACACTGGGGAAAAGAATCTGTATTCAATGAATAGTGCTGGGAAAACTGGATAGCCATATGTAGAAGACTGAAACAAGATATGTACCTTTCACGTCTCACAAAAACGAACCCACAATGGATAATAGCCTTAAACCTAAGGCATGAAACCATAAGAATTTTAGATGTGGGAAAAACTCTTATAGGAAAAGTATTTATGAAGTAGACCCCAAAAGAATTCACAGTAACAACAAAAATAAATAAATGGGACCCTATCAAATTAAAAAGCTTCTGCACAGCCAAGAAAACTATCATTAGAGCAAACAGCCAACCTACAGATTGGGGGAAAATATTTGCGTGATACGCATACAACAAAGGGCTAATAGCTAGAATCTCTATAGAACTCAGGAAAATCAACAAAAGAAAATCCAACAACCCCATTAAAAAGTGGAGAAATAACAAGAACAGAAAATTTTCAGAAGAAGACAGACTAATGGCTAACACACATAGGAAAAATTACTCAACATCTCTAATCATGAGGGAAATCTAAATCAAAACCACAATGAGATATCACTTAACTTCAGTGAGAATGGCTTTTATCAAAAAGTAACCAAACAACAAATGTTGCCATGGAGGTGGAGAGATATGAACACTCCTACAGTGGGGGTGTGACTGCAAATTAGTACAACCTCTATGGAAGGTAATATGGAGATAACCTCAAAGAACTAAAAGTAAAATACCATTTGATCCAGTAACCCCACTGGATATTTACCCAAAGCGGAAAAAATATATATATAATAAAGACATATGCACTTGAATGTTTATAGTAGCACAATTCACAATTGGAAAAATGTGGAAACAACCCAATTGCCCATTGATACATGAGTGGATTAATAAAATGTGGTATATGTATACCATGGAATACTACTTAGACATAAAAAAAAATGGTGAACTAATACCTCTTGTATTTTCCTGGATGGAGCTTTAGCCTATTCTATGAAGTGAAGTATCACAAGAATGGAAAAACAAGCACCACATGTACTTACCATTAAATTGGTACTAATTGATCAACACTTATTTGGACATATAAAAGTAACATTTATCAGGTATCAGGCAGATAGGAGAGGGGAAGAGGGGATGGGTAAATTCACACCTAATGGGTGCTGTGCACACTTTCTGGGGGATGGGCATGCTTGTAGCTCTGACTCAGGAAGTGCAAAGGCAATACATGAAACCAAAGTGTTTGTACCCCCCATAATATTCTGAAATTAAAAAACATAATAATTTCACTAGTATTTTAAAGACAATGTTTTTATCTCAATTGATGCTCCAAATTTATTTGTGAAAATTCAACACCCATTTTTGATGTGTGTGTGTTTGCTAAAGAGAATAAATGACAGATAGATACTTTCAGTGAAACTCACACTTCGTGAAGAAAGAAGCAATCCAAATAATGAAAAAATCGGACAAGATGGTTGTCCTCACTAATATTATTAAATAATAAAAGGCCACTAGTTTCTAGTAAAAAAAATGAAATCAAAGTATAAATACTTGAAGAGACAAATCTTTTACTTTCAGAAAATATGATAATTGACTTTGGAAATATAATAGAAGCAACTGAGAAAAATTACATAAGATGATTTAACAATGTGATCAGATATACAATTAACATAAAAATTATTAGGTCTATTATGCATGAGAAATAACCAATTTAAAATGAAATAGGAATAATTTTTTAATCTAAAATAGCAGTGAAATTATAAAATAAATTGGAACAGAACTATTCATAATGTATAAGACTTGTACAAAGAGAAATGTAAAACTGTTCTAATGAGCAGAAGTTCTAAAAGAATAGAGAAACATTCCATGTTTCTGTATAGAAATTTTCTGTATCATATTTTGTCATTTCTCCCTTAATTCATATATAAATTCAGTGCAATGTTATAAAGAAATTGGTAGTATTTTCATGCATCTGATGAACTGATTCTAAAACTTACATTAAAAATAGTTAGAAAATTGCCAAAATAAATTTGTAAAAATTGTGGAACAAAATAGTAGAGTCAGGAGAAGTCCAGTGTGAGAATTTACTGTTGCAGTGGCTTTCCGAAATCTTGGAAAAAGAATGAACAAATTGATAAATTGTTTCAAGATCATTGGCTATTTGAAAAATAACAGTGTAAATCTGTAACATACTTTTCAACAAAATAAATTATATGCCTAATGAATTCAAGAAAGAAATAGCCAAAAATAGTTTAAATATTAGAAGAAAATGTAGAAAAATAAGTTTGTGACATTTCAACAAAAATGCTACCTTAAATACAATATGAAATGGAAGGCAAAAGGAAAATACAGATCAAATTGTTGGGTTATAAACTTCTGATCCAAAAAGAAACTGCATCTAAAAAATTAAAAAGCAGCACAAGATTGATAGGGAAATAATTCAAATATTTATAGGAAATCAGAAGGAAAAATGCAAACATTGGAATAGAAATGAAGAATAAGTGCTGACAATGTACTGTATAGGACATTCCATTTGTTAATAATATATGAGACTGTGTTTAATTTTTTTGGCAATCAAGGACATCATAATAAGATATGCCATTATTTACCAATAAGCATAACAAAACATGGAAAACTTAAGTATGTCAAATGTATGTAGCCTTTGATATAAATGTTGGAGTGTAAATAGATAGAGGCACATTAGAGGGCTGTTTAACAAGGCTCATTAAAGTTCTACATATTTTAAATTGTGCTGTTATAAACATTTGGGTGCAAATGCCTTTATTACAGAATGTCTTTTTTTTCCTTTGGATAGATGCCTAGTAGTGAGATTGCTGGATCAAATGGTATTTCTATTTTTAGCTCTTTGAGGTATCTCCAAATTACTTTCCACAGGGGTTGTAGTAATTTGCAGTCGCACCAGTAGTGCATGAGTGTTCCTATCTTTCCACAACCACACCAGCATTTGTTATTTTGGGACTTTTTGATAGAGGCCATTCTCACTGAAGTTAGGTGATATCTCATTGCAGTTTTGATTTGCATTTCCCTAATGATTAGAGATGTTGAGTACTTTTTTATATGTTTGCTGGCCATTAGTCCGTCTTCTTTTGAAAAGTTTCTGTTCATGTCCTTTGCCCATTTAATGGGGCTGTTTGATTTTTTCTTATTGATTTCCTTAAGTTCTATATAGATTCTTGTTATCAGTCCTTTATAACCCTACTTTGTGAGAAAATTTGAATATTGAAGAAATGATTGAGGACAAACTATAAAAAAACAAAGTGAAACAATGAAGGTATGACAAAGGGACTCAAGGAAAAACCTGAAAGAGCTCCCAGTAGTCAAAGCTACAATAAAGTAAATAACATACTATCTATTGGCTTATAACTCAAAGTATAAACAAATATCCATGAATGTCTGTTGACATGAAAAAATGATTGAATTATTAAATACATGGGGAAAAAGAGACAATCTCAAGTATAAAATTCCAAATAAATCACATAGGTATTTATTCTTAGAGGAAGTGAAACTTAACTCTATGCCCCTTAAGTGTAGGCTGAGCTTAGTAATTTGCTTCCAAAGAACACAGCAAAAAAAAAAAAAAAACACAAAAACTTTATAGTAGAATTGCAAACACTATTTCAGCAAGATGAAATCAGAAGAGGTTAACATCATCTGGGTGAAATCATGCTGAAATATGTACCCTTGATCTGACCCAATGAGAATGACACTTCACCTCTGTTATCTTTTTTCCCCAAACCCATAGCTTTCTGTTTTCAACCATGAGACCAATCCAAATTGAGAAGCATTGTACAAATTACCTGAACAGGACACCTCAAAAGTCTCATGGCCATTGAAAGCAAGGTAAGTCTGAGCAACTCCCTCATCCACAGGAGGTTAAAGACACATGAAGATTAAATGCAATGTAGTAACCTGAATTGGATCCGGAATGGAAAAGGGACATTAAAGAAAAACTAATGGAGTGCAAATAAATATGGTGTTCAGTTAATAAGAATGTATCGATGTTGGTTCATTACTTGTGACAAATGTACTGTAATAATGTAAGATGTTAATAATAGGGCAAGCTGGGTATGGGACAAACAGGAAGTCTGTATGTCTTTGCAACTTTTCTGTAAATCCGAAACGTTTCTAAAATTAAAAGACTATTTATAAAATGATTTAGGGTATAGTCTTGTTCTGGGGTTATCATCATCTGAAGATCAGTGACTAGTACAATCGACCCCATGGTAAATATGGGCATAAGGATATAAATGACTAAAAATTGGGATGCTTATAAAAACATAAAATGATGTGGTCATTTTTTAAAAAAGTATATCATTCAGATGTGAAGTTTGCTTATATAGGATAAAATATAAGTATAGAAAAGAGGTGTTTAATTGTGCATTTGGTCATCTGAGATCTGTTTTTAAAGTATCATGACATATTTTGGAGTCTACAAGCATTTACTGCCATGTTAACCATCGTTTAATCTACTAAAATTTGATGAGTCTAGGACTTCAATTGGTGAGTGTCAAATGCTGCACATCAAACATTCCTGAATGTGAATATCTCATTAACCTAAATAATTGTTCTGGCTGCTAAGATTGTTGGAGACTTTATACACATTTGTACATGTATTTGATCCTCACTTTTGTGGGTCAAAAAACAGATCTACTTATTCTTATTAAAAATTCTAAGATGACAAAGAAAAGAAAGACTTAAAATCATTTTTAGATCTAACCTGCTATTATTAAATATGATGTGAATGTATAAATAGAAAACAAAATAATCCACTGGAGTGTTTTCACAAAGAAATGTCAGCCTTTTTCTGTAACTATGAATTTATAGAGAAATAAAATTTGCCTTTTTAAAATTGCTTATTTATAAAAATTTCCCTACTTGCCTAATTTAATTTAAAAAATGAAAATAAAACTGAGTTGAAATGATCTTGAAATTAGCAAGAATCTCACTTCCTTTCTCTCTAAATCAGCCCTCATTTTCTTTTACAGTTTTCCTGAGCTCTGCAATATGGAAGTAGGCATCTGCTTGTATATCCACTTATAACAAATGAGAAAAATGAAAAGATAATGATTTTTTTTAATTTTATTTTTGTCATCCTTATAAAATGGTAAGATGACATTTAGCAGGGGAAAAGAAAAAGGTCAGTTGCATTCTGTCTCTTTCTCTCTCATAGATACTTTTGTAACAACTTCAGAGTTAATATATCTTTTTTGATCTGTTATGAAGCTAATGTATAAATACAATGAGTTTTCTGCTCAAGATAACCATGGCAGCCTACCATAGACTACAAATTGCCAAAAGGTGCATCCTGGTGTCCAAGGGCTTTGTTTGAAACACTCTCTCCTTCTAAGGTCTCATCTACCTGCCGTAATTATACTCCTGGGGCACAGTCTCAATCTTGTGAAGAATAGGAGTTGGTATACAAATACTTCAGTTTCCTCTTCCCTTGCCCCTATAATGGAAAAATCCTAAGACGTGTTTGCATCATTTCTCATAATTATGGTTGATCACTATGGTTGCTAGCTTCCTAGCCTTTCTCATCTCACTTCCCCATTACCCTGAGATTGTTTTCTCCATCTTCCAAGTAAAGTGCTTGTGTCTGAATCATTGGATCTGTTTGGGATCTGCTTTCAGGGGAGCAGACACTAAGATAGGTAGTCAGGGCAATCGTGGAGAAGAGACTAGAAAAGACCAAGAACATGATTTGCTTCTACATACATAAAGTTTTAAGATGCAGTGATTCAATAAAGTTGTAACACTAATTGAGTGATTTTTTCTGTGTCTTAATCTTGTGCTATGAATAATACTTTTCTGACACAAGCACCTTAGTTTGTATGATAAAATCAAAAGCAATGCATGCTTTGATGAATAAACAATAGGCTATAATAATCTCATTAGCTGTTAGTGTCACCAAAGGCTCGGAATCTCTTTAAGAAAAACAGAAAAAAACAAGTAGGCATGAAACAGACCCTATCTTTTAGAACTTCCAAGGGAAGAATTGTCTATGAGTAACTAGTATATTAGTTATATTAGTCCCAAATTCACCACTAGAAAGTAGAAGACTTTCTGGTCCAGTGCAGCATGAAGGAAGGCATATTGCAGCAATACTTAGGTCACTTGCTTCATTTATTCCTTCATTTAACAAATATTTGCTAAGCATACTTTTACACTTTGATATTTTACCATTCTACCTTCTAATATATAATTTGAAGATTTTTAAATTGAAGATTTGTTTTCTTCTACCAAGTAAACTTTGAAATGACTCCTAATTTCAGAAACTTTAAAAATCACATATTTTGCCACTGCAAAAAAGAAAGCAGGTTTATCCTTTCTATGTGTCTAGTGGTATCTCCTTTGTATCATTGTTGTTGTAGGTTACAACTCCAGCACACTTGGGGTTTACAGAAGTTTAGAAAAAATATACAATATAGGCCGGGCGCGGTGGCCCACGCCTGTAATCCTAGCTCTCTGGGAGGCCGAGGTGGGCGGATCGTTTGAGCTCAGGAGTTCGAGACCAGCCTGAGCAAGAGCGAGACCCCATCTCTACTATAAATACAAAGAAATTAATTGGCCAACTAATATATATAGAAAAAATTAGCCGGACATGGTGGCACATGCCTGTAGTCCCAGCTACTTGGGAGGCTGAGGCAGCAGGATTGCTTGAGCCCAGGAGTTTGAGGTTGCTGTGAGCTTGGCTGACGCCACGGCACTCACTCTAGCCTGGGCAATAAAGTGAAACTCTGTCTCAAAAAAAAATATATATATATATACAATATAATGAAAGGCAATTTCAGAAATAACTAAAGGGGATATTGGGACAGATGCAATATTTCATAATGATGATAGTGTTAATGACAGTTATGTTAACAATGTTTCTGTTTATTTTGCAGTCATATGAGCCAGACGTTCTGCAAAGTTCTTTGCATGTGTTATCTTATTTAATATTTAGAATAACACTGTGAGATAGCTGTTATTTTGATAATTTTGTATATATAAGAAAACTGAAGGTCAAAGCAGTAAACTAAATTTTCCAAGATAACAGAGCAGGTCAGAAAAGTTAGTCAAACACAGGAACATCTAACTCTAAAGTGTATACTCCTTAATAGTGAGAGATTTCTGAATGATCACTTCGAGGTTAAAAAAGAATGATTTATTGAATATATAAGTGACATGTTAGCATATTTTTGAGTAAATGATTTAAAAAGCTTGATAGCTGACATTGGAATAATACAAAATTTTATGAAGGATATATTTTATCCATACTGGTAATAGATAAGGCAAAGAGAGTCTCTAAAATTAATTTCTCTAACTTAATGAACTTAATGTCATATTTTCCTCTTACTGACACTTTTCTTACCTGAAAATTTAGTATTTTTTGCTGCCTATATATATTAACAATGGAAACACAATGAGAGAATGTATGAATTTTTAAAGAGGAATGCACATTAATATACTTTTCTCACTTGACTGTGGGAAGTATCTATTAAAACTAGTATCTCAATATGAATTTGTTCTTATAAATATCTAACTTGTGAATCATGTGACTAGTTTGCATGAAATAAGTTAGCTCCCTTCATTGTAAAAATGACTTCTCATACTTGGCACCATGAAAAAAAAAACTTTTTTCCTACCTGCTTCTACACTCACAGTCCAAATGTTCAAACTGCACCTTCATAAGAACACATTTATTTATAACTAATATTTCTCCACAAGTCTTTTTTCACAGTGAGGTGTTTATTAATCTTATTGTTTTTATGTTCTTTTGCTATCTAAGCTTATTTTACATAATAAGTGAGTTTGTAAAAGTCTTTAGGATTGTATCATTTAATAGAAAATTTTTGTATGTTCATTTATATTATTTTATCTTGGCTAATTCAATAATTCATTAGGGAGAGCTGTTTTTGGAGTTGCTAGCAGAGAAAGGAAATGAGAAAGAAGAATTACTCTTGAGTAAAAACCTTATTAACAACTATTCAATGAATTTAATCCTTTCTGGAATGTTGCTACCATTTATTTTTTGGCATGCTGACATATTAAATTTTATAACAGTAGTTTTCATGTATACACCAGAAACATCCATCTAATTATGAAAGCACTTGGGGAAATTCAGCCTGATCTGACCTGAACTTCTACTATAAAAAAGGAATGGGGTATGATATTAAAAGTTATTAGTCTATCATTAAAAAATAAAAGAAGCAAGAAAGAAATTCCTAAGTGAACTAAAATGTGCTCATCAAAATTTAGGCAGTTCTCCTTGCTACCAATGATTATTGTTCATGTAGATACATTGGGAAAAAGACATCTCAGTAGCTTCCATCCAAAATATTAAGCCTTTCTGAAATGACTAATTAAGAAATGCTGATTCAGAACTGACATTTTCATGTGTTAAGATGTGCATAGTTGTATGTCATTGAATTCTCAAGCTCACAGAAGTTTGTGTAAAATACAAATGACAAAATTATAATTACAACTGTATATATTAAAACTTTATCTAGGAAGCATACCTGATAAAGGCTAGATTAATATAATGCATAATAATCTTTTAGATAATTTTGATTTAGTTTGAAATATTTAATAAATACCACTATTAGCAATACACTTTATTGAGTGTTGAATATGTCTAAATATGCATAACATTTTGCCCAGATTCTGGGTTAAATGGGAGATTAAGAAGAGTTGATGAAAGAAATACAAAACATAATAGAAATAAAACTATCAATAAAGATGTATAAAGACATTCTGATGTCTACTCAAACCTTTTAAATCAAACAGAATTTAAATCAATTCATTTATATCTTGTAAGAATACTAAACAAAGCAATCTTGTATTTGGTTATAGAGAATAAAGAAGGTTTTATTTGAAGAAATTAATTTCAGATAGATCTAAAAAAAAGGTGGGATTAAAATAGCAAAACAAATAAGAATATTTTAGGAAAAAATATTGGCAAGCCTCCATTTATCAAGTTTTCCTGAACCATGGTGTATGTGTAAGGGAGTTGGGAACTTTTTACCCACATTTTATAGCCCATAAATTTTGATACATTTTACTTTCACTATATTTTCTAGAATTCCCCAAATCTGCTTCCCTTTTGATTCAAAATGTCATTTTTATTCACGAGTGGAGGGGACTTATTTCTTTCTGACATATTATTAAAGTGCGGTTTCATTTCGTTGTTGTGAGAAGAAAATGCTGTTTGTTATTTGAATTTTGGGGAACTACTGGGTGTTGTTTCGGTTTTTTTGTGGTCTAATATACAGGAAGGTCTTAATGAATGTTTCATGATCATTTGAAGAAATACATTTTTATCATGGCATATATATATATAATGCACACATACATTTTTTATTATGTTTCTTAGATGATCTACATTTACTAATATTTTGTCCACTTAATTGTGAGAGGGGACTTAAAGTTGCCTTTGATTAGTGAGTTTCTTTCTCTCTCCTTGTGTTACTTGTTGTTTCTGCTCTATGAGAGTTGTTGCTGTGCTTTGAGGAGCCTATCAATCAATTTTTACTTGCCTTCCCTTTGCACATTGTATTAATATGTCTAGAGAAATTCGAACACATCATAAGTAAACTGCTGAATTAATTTTAACAAAGCAAATTCTGTGCAGTTAACCAAAAGGTAGATCATCCCCATCACCCAGTTCTGCTCCCAGTTACCAACCACTCACCTTAGGTCACCATGTACTGGCTTTGAAAATCAGATTTTAGTTTTTTTCTGTTTTTGACCTTTATGCAAATGGAATTATGCCATCCATTTTTTTCACCTAACATTATATTTATAAAATTTATAAATATTTCATATAACAATAATTTCCTCATTGTCATTGAGTATATAATATTCCATTACAGGAGTTTCTGATGTGGAGATGGGTGCTTGGAGCTGTCCAGTTCTGGGCATTGCCAGCAAACAGCCTCGAGTTGTCGTCTCCTTCATGTTCTGTTTTAGCTGTAGAGAATTCCCTCACTCCTGTTCTGTACTGCTTGGAACATTCCACATCTGGTTACTGAGTAAGTGTGATAGCTGTTACATAGTCCTGACTATTTCAACCCAAACTAGACAACTCTGAAGTTTTTATGCCTGAGATCACAGCCTGTTTCAGACTGAGGCTTTGTTGTTCTCTTTTCAAAGTTCAACTTGTCCCTCTGTTCAATCAGTACTTCTTTTTACTTCCTTCCACAAGTATTGATCCCTAATAAACATCTTCCATGCCAAATTCCATCTCAGAATCTTCCTCCAGAGAACTCAAACTGTGATACCAAGGTAGAAGAGAATATGTTTATCTACTCTTCTGTAGAAGGGCATTTGAGTTGTCGTCAATTATTGGCTATTGTCAATAGAGCTACTAGGAATAATCTGGTACATTTCTTTGGGGTATAATTTAGGAGTGGGATTTTTAGATAACAGAATTTGTTTGCTTAGCTATAGGAAACATATTTTCATAAAATGTACAAATTTACTACCAATGTATGAGAATTCCAGTTGTTCGACTTCAAGTACAATGCTGAATAGAAGTAGCAACAGTAAACATCCTTGTCTATTTCCTAACCTTAGAGCGAAAGACTTCAAAAATTCACAAGTAAATATAATGTTTGCTGTAGTTTATTTGTATATACTCTTGAGCAGATTAAGTTCCTTTCTATTACTGGTTTGTTGTATGTTTGATTACAAAGCCTTCTATCAATATAATTCCCACTCTAGGGGTGGAGAGGGAATTTAAAACATGAATCATATGTTAAAGGACATAGTGAAATAGAGGGAAAACATCAATAAGTGGATGGAAATTGTCAGGTATGGTTAGAAAGAGTTGTCCTGGTTCTTTGGCTCCTTGTTTGGAAGAATCGCAAGCAGGGCTAGTGCAATGCAATGATAACAGACACAAACCACTTATACACAAGTAGCTTTTATTGCAAAGCAAAAGTAAGTTTCAGAGAGAGAAACAGATCTTTCCCCAAGAGTGGAAACAATGCTGAGTTTAAAGACAGCATACAGAAAGTATAGTACACTCTTAAGATCAGTAGAGACCGGACTGCTTCTAAAAGGAATGGCATCAACTCAGGGTTAGGGTCTTTCTTTTATGCTATACCCTAATAACATGTTAAGCTGGGGGTGGAATATTATTTTCTTCTTGAGGAAATGAGTGGAGATTACCAGAATCACGTACCCTCCCATGAACACTCTCATTTTCTATCCTTGTATGAATGGCTCAGGAACCGTCATGGTGCTAG
>VSMD01090221.1:0-42629 GCA_008750895.1 Mirza zaza | reverse complement strand
TAGCTCACAGCAACCTCAAACTCCTGGGCTCAAGCAATCCTGCTGCCTCAGCCTCCCAAGCAACTGGGACTACAGGCATGCGCCACCATGCCCGGCTAATTTTTTTCTATATATATTAGTTGGCCAATTAATTTCTTTCTAGTTATAGTAGAGATGGGGTCTCACTCTTGCTCAGGCTGGTCTCGAACTCCTGAGCTCAAATGATCCGCCCACCTCGGCCTCCCAGAGAGCTAGGATTACAGGCGTGAGCCACCGTGCCCGGCCAGAGAAACTATTTTCAACTATCATTTTGTGATAATATATTTTCTAAATGTTGGTGGGAGTATTAGGAACCAAGCACTTATAACTCTTAGTTGGAGCAAAAATTGATATAATTCCCCAAGATACAATTTGTCAATATAGATCAAACCTTTTAGAAAATGGATATACTTTATGATCCAGTTTCATTTCAAGCAATTTTTCTTTAAGTAATCAATCATAGATGTGCAGAAATATATAGCTATAGGATATTAATGAAAGCATTATTTGTAACAGCAACCAAAAAACAAAGAAAAAAAAAATACAACTTAAAATTTTAATACCAGGAGATTCTATGAATTGTTATAGAATATACAAAATGATATACTAGGCAGCCATTAAAATCATATCAGAAATAATTTGTAACTTCCAGTGTAATGGTTTATTCAGACAGAGATCATGCACGCAAGCTAAAACCACTGAGTGAAATGAAAGGTTATTGGGAAAAAGGATGTTCTCAAGATCCCAAGTATCACTCACAGATTACTTCTAACTACAAATGGGAAAATGTTGCCGTAGGGGCCAGAGGAAAGCCTCTTGGCCCTCAGAAGTTTTGCTGAAAAATCAACTCACAGCAGGCAGATTAATTGGAGAAACAATTTTAAATTGTTTATAATTTAAAATTTAATACCTACAAATTTAATCAATGTGTGTGCATGGAGCCTTCACAGTGAAGACTCAGAGATACAGGGGAAACTGTCCATTTTTATGCTTCGACTCAACAAAGTGTGAACAGCTATGTAGAAATATGACTGCAGGCCAGGAACACGCCACTCATGCCTGTAATCCCAGCACTTTTGGAGGCTGAAGCAGGAGGATCACTTAAGGCCGGGAGTTGGAGACCGGCCTGAGGAAGGCCCCATCTCTACTAAAAAATACAGAAAAATTAGCCAGGCATGGCAGTGCATGCCTGTGGTGTCAGGCACATGGGAGGCTAAGACCAGACAATCCCTTGAGCCCAGGAGTATGAGGTTGCAGTGAGCTATGTTGACTCCATTGCACTGTAGCCCAGGAGATAGAGCAAGACCTTGTCTCAAAAAAAAAAAGAAATATGATTGGACAAAAAGGGTCTGATCTAATGCTATTAGACTGAGTGGGGGAACCCAGCAAGGCCTGTCTGCTAGATCCTTCTTGGCCTCTCTGAGCAGTATTCCTTCCTTCTGGGTGTGGGGCAGGACCCTCTGGTATGGGGGTCTTATGACCTACGGTCAAACAAGTAGGTCAGATAATTTCTTTATGGACACAAAAAGGCAGAGCGAAAATTAGAGTATTACTTTTAGGTTTTGTGGCTGGCTTTGAGGGAAGAGGTACTGGTTTCTATGGCCCGCCTATGGGGAACCTTGGGGGAGAATGGGACTGGGAGATGGGAGGTCAGAAGAAGGTCAGAGAAAAACTTTTGCTTCTAAGGCTGCTTCTGAGACCTTCATTTTGGGGTATAAATGGATCACATCTACTGTCACATGTAATTGAATGACCTTATATCACAAGCCTTTTGCTGTGATATGGGAAATATATATTATTAGAGTGTCACCCTCTAGTAATCTGCCAAAAATGAACATGCTCATGAGCAAACAATTAGACACATTCAGAATATGAGACGTTCTGCCACAGAGATTGGCAAACCAGAGCCTATGGGCCAAATCCAGCTCAACACCTGTTTTTTGTGGGTTTTTTTTTTTTTGCAGCCCTTCAGCTAAAAAATGGTTTTTACATTTTCAAATGGTTGAAAAAAATCAAAAGAAAAGCATTATTATGTGGCACATGAAAACGAAAGGAAATTCACATTTCAGTCCCTGCGTAGTTTGATTGGAGCACAGCCACGCTCGTTCATTTACATTTTGTCTGTGGCTGCTTTTATGCTACAGCAGCAGAACGCCAATTAAGCAAAATGTTATTCCTCCCCAAAAGAATTCCATTCTTCTCACTTGCAGATGAGTATTTAAAAAATTACACTCCATTATTACTGTATTTTGAGTTTTGTCAACAAATATTGTGTGGAAATTTGTTTTCTGTTTCGGCATGTAAGTATATACATTACAGCCCTGGTTTTTGCCTTTTGGCCCACGATGCCTACAATATTTACTGTCTGGCCCTTTATAGGGAAAGTTTGCCAGCACCTGTTCTGCAGCCTCTGGGCTCATTCAGCCTTCCACTCAGCAGCAGCCGCCAGTGCCTTTGTACACATGTGTCCCCTGCTTCACCTCTCAGGAACTTCCTGTCCCCTGCTTAGCTGTGGCCCACTCCACCCCGCATGGTCTACACGGTGCCTACCTCTCAGACCTCCCACTCTGCCCCTCTCCTGGGGTCTCCTGCCTCAGGGCCTTTGCATAGCTGTTCCTCTGCCTAGAAGGCTCTTTCTGCTCTTCTCGGCTCAGTCCCTTCCTCTTACCCGACTCTGGCTCTTGTACGTATTCTTAAACCTCTCCTTCAGAGCAGTCACCGGTTTTTAATTCTGTTTTTATTTCTCTGGGGTCTATGGTTTTATGTTTTGTGGCCTGCCGAAGACAGGCCTGGGTGACCAGACACCACCTGGGGGATGGTGTAGGATGAGAATCTGATCACATGTCAAGGATGGGGGGTTCTTGCTAAACTGACTTAGCCGGGTTCTTTGACAAACCTGATTTTATAAAGAAGCACACACATGGGCCAGGAAAGGCTCAAAGGCCTGACTAAAGTTTGGTCAAGCAAAGACCACCGGCATGTCAGACTTTATTATTATATGCAATCTCTGCAAGGGAGGAGCATTTTGTACGATGTGTCTGACCCTCTGTAATGAAATGCAGACTTCACTTCGTCTCTGGAACACGTAGAGACTAGGCCAGGGGGAACTTGGGCTAAAAGTTTTTTGGTTTCTT
This sequence comes from Mirza zaza, assembly GCA_008750895.1. Taxonomy (NCBI): domain Eukaryota; kingdom Metazoa; phylum Chordata; class Mammalia; order Primates; family Cheirogaleidae; genus Mirza; species Mirza zaza. The sequence continues at coordinate 39,477 of VSMD01090221.1, read as the reverse complement.
CCTGCCACCTCTCTCCTCCCCGTTCTCCCCTTCCGTCCCCTCCTCATCTCTGATGTGCATCTTTTCTTCTTCCAAGAATGTGGGAGTAGTAGAGGGAGAAGGGCCCGTGGGGCTGCTGAAGTCTCGGAGCAAGCTTTGAGCAAAGCCAGATCATGCTCACCAGCTCCTTTTTGCCTCTTTTCTTGTGCCTGCTCTGCTGTTTTTTGTTCTCCTTTGTCTCATCCCCTTAAAATCCAGTAACAATGTCAAAACGGTCCATGTGGTGTGTTGGGTCCATTTATAATTCAATTATCATGGTTGCTTTGCTTTCAGAGTGTAACTTAAAAACATATCTAAGGGAAATGTGATAGGTTTTTGAAATGCATCAGAATTTTACTGAACTTTTGCTTTCAAATGACCCCTTGGTGGTGTCCACAATGACCAATAAAGTCCCTGAGAGCCTGCGATTCTGTCTCCCTGCCACACTTCCATGATCCGTGTGGTGGGCTCTCCTTGTGGTGGCCACTGCCCCGCTGAGAAAGCCTTTGGAGTTGGTTGCCCCGGCAAAGCCTGACAGTAGGGTTCATGACCACCGCGTGTGCGTTTATACAGTAGTCTGTGGCTCTTCGTAGCAATATTTTTTAATGTCCCCGTTCAAGCTAAAGTATCTTAAGGAAACAGTGCCAGGGCAGGCTGTATCTTATTATTTAAATATGAAGGGTAAATTGGCTTGATAATCACTTATTTACTGTGAAAAGCGACACTGTAAGTAGGAAGACACCATGGTGCCGTGTATTTCTGCCTGCCCATTCTGGGGGTGATGTTTCCTAAGATGTTGAAGGGAAATCACAATGAGAAGCTTATCACGGCCCCTCGCTGTTCTCCTCCCTGGTTTCTGTTTGCCAGAGTCTTTGTTTGCATTCAGGAAACTCAGTGGCACAATTTTTCTCCTCGTATTCTAAGGATTGCATGATTCGAGGGCAAAGTAGACTTTCCAGTGTTAGGAAATATAAGCTGTGACTTTCAGGGGGAGGTTTTCCCACCATCTCTAGCATGCTGGGGCTCACGTGGTATAGAAAAACATGCCAATCTGTGAAAGAAAATGGGGAAAATGAAGTGTTCTCTGAAATCCCATGAGAGCTTTTTGTGGAGTTTTGTGTTTGCCGTTGTATTAAAAAAAAAAAAAAGCGGGGATGGGAGCGATATGTGGAAGGACACTTAGTAGAACTGCATATCACACTATATTCTGGAAAAGGTAATTTGCATGTTTACTGGTGCATTTGGAATAATGAGAGGCTTAAAAACTCTCACACACTGTCACTCACTTAGGTTCTCCTGACACTCTGGTGTTTTGATTAGTGTTGCTAATGAGGGACTGGGGACGTTTACCCAGGACTGACAGCGGCCACTGGAAGAGGAGACGGCTTTTGCGCCAGGCCAGGCTATTAGGATAGCATTAAGCTGACATTTGGTCTCTGCTTAGCAGTTTGCAAAACTACACCTTTGTCTTCAAGTAATTTTCAAAACTTGATTCTCCCTCTCGCCTTTGCCAGTGTGCACTGGGAACAGTAACACCGCTTGGGTGAAAAATGAGCCAGTGTTTGCGGCAGATTGCCTTGGTCTGCAAGAGGGAGAGGTGTGGCAGGACCTGCCACTCATACTTCCAAAGGGCCATTCAGGATGGTATTTAAATGTGTTTCTTTTTTCACAGCTGGGAGGTGGAAGGGGTGGCAGGAACAAAATCGAAGGCCTGCAGCGTCTAGCAGAAGGCGGCGATTATGTTCTCATAATGCCCAGGTCTTGGCAAGATAAGCCTGCCAGTCCTGGGTAAAGGCCTTTATCAAGTATCACAGGAGCCCCAGAGCATAAGCCGCTCCCAGGCGGCGTCTGACCTTAGAGCTATGCAGGAAGGTGACATGGGGACATGGGGTACGATTCCAAACCGTGACTCTTGGGAGCCTCAGGTTCTTCTCTGGAGCAGGGATTCCTAACAAGAGCTTTATTTTACACCCAAATCTTCTGGCTCTTTGCTTAAAACTTCAGTGTAAAGCTTTTAAAATTTCTAGGATGATTCCTAGAAAACTGCCAGTGATCTCTTCCTCCCTGCACCACGGTTGTGGAGGGCCACCATGGTTTGGAGCATCCTGGAATCTTTGGGGCCACATACCTCCCCACCCCCAAACTGCTCTTTCCTTCTTTAACTTTCTTGTTATAAAAGGAAAACAGAAAAACCAATGTCAGGTTGTTGCTGGCAATTAGATTCCCAGCCGTGACCAGGTAGAAAAAGCCGCAGCAAGGCGGGGCTGGGTGTGCGTGAGCCAGGGACCTGCCAAGCAGATCTCTGCAGTGGGCTGTTGGCTTGGCAGCCAGGAAGTCACGTTTCCTAGAATGTCTAAAAAAAGGACAGGTAACAAGAAATGAAAAAAGCAGGATACATGTAGGCCGTGTGGTCCCAATTACATGAAACTAAGCTGTGTGTGTGTGTGTGTGTGCTCACTCGTGTGCTCTCAGATAAAGACGGTAAGGAAAGAGATTACAAGTGTCATCACTGGGTATCTGGGATGGGGGAGGGGTGGGTGATTTTTTTTTTTTCCTTTTTGTATGATTCCTCATTTTCTCAAATATCTACATGGATCATTTATTACTTTTATAAACAGAAAATGTTTTTCTTAAAAAGAAAAAGAAATGAATTATCACTCAGCCATTGGCTGAGTTGGATCATGTCTTAATCATGCATAAATAGTAGCAGGCGCCTACTAAATAGCTATTGTGCACCACGTTCTGTGCTAATCCCTTAACATGGATTATCTCAATTTATATTTACAGCTATCGAATGAAGTAGGCACTGATAGTGCCATTTTACAGACGAGGGAACTGAGGCACAGAGAGGTTACTAACATGCACAGTGTCACCCAGCCAGTAAGTGGAGGAGGCTGCATTCCACCCCGGACTTTCTGACTATGGGGCCTAACTGCTACCTCCAAATGTGTGTACAGGTTTACTAACCGGTACTAATGACTGTAGGCATCTAACCCTGAGGTAGGTGTTGGTTTAGGTGCTTAGCACATACTGGGGTAGTCTTCACAGTAAGCCTTTGAGGCAGGTACTGCTGTTATTCTCACTGTGTGGATGAGCTAACCGAGGCACAGGGGGAAGTGACCCACTGGGCAGGGCTGCTGTCTTTTGAACTCTGGCAGAACTGCTCCAGGCCCTGCTCTGAACTGCTAAACCAACTGCCCTGTGACACAGACCTTCTCAAGGATTGCTTCTATGGGCTCTTGGAGTATAAAAGCCAGGAAGTCAATGGATTCTGCTCCCCAAACCTTGGACAGAGCTTCTGCATTTCTTTCTATATCCCCAAGCTGCCTTGTGATATTGCTGTTTTATTTTTGCTTTCCTTTTCTTTTTGGCTTTGTGGTTCCATTGTTTTTCCCACTGGTTTGTTGGGGTTTCCTCCCCCCCCCCCCATTTTAATAGAAAAAACACATTGCAAGTTGCCCTTGGAATATAGCTCATGGTTTAGCTACAGAGAATCAGCATTAAAGAAGCAGACACAGTGCAGGGGAAGTCAGTTTTGTCTTGTCTTTTGTTTACAATGGGCTGCTGATGAGCTCAGAAAGGTGGAGTCTCTGCTGCTAGCACTGCTGGGCACACCGCGGGGACAATATGTGCCTCTTGAGCCCAGTGACAACAGACTGGGTCCTTAACTTTGACCAAGCCATTGTGCAAGTTTCCGGAGCTTTGGCTGTGCAGTGTCACTGGGTCTCTGCCTCTGAAGAGCTTAGAACCTGAGTCCAGAGAACCCAGGGGTTGCCCTTGCTCAGTCTGGGAAATGGTGAGTGTAGAATTGGGTTCTTTTTTTTTTTTTTTTTTTTGCTGATCATTATTTTATCTTATTTTTTTTATTTCAACATACTATGGGGGTACAAATGTTAAGGTTACGTATACTGCCCTTGCTGCTCCCCCTCGAGTCAGAGCTTTAAGCGTGACCATCCCCCAGATGGTGCACATCACACTCCTTATGTATGTATGTACCCATCCCCTCCTCCCCCTCCCACCTGCCCGGCACCTGATAAATGTTATTCCTGTATGTCCAGTTAGGTGTGATCAGTGAAACCAATTTGCTGGTGAGTACATGTGGTGCTTATTTTTCCATTGTTGTGATACTCCACTTAGTAGAATGGGTTCCAGCTCCATCCAGGAAAATACAAGAGGTGCTGTATCACCATTGTTTCTTATAGCTGAATCTCCATGGTATACATATACCACATTTTATTAATCCACCCACGTATCGATGGGCACTTTGGTTGTTTCCACATCTTTGCATAGAATTGGGTTCTTACTCCCAGACCAAAATTTTGTACCATATGTTGCATCTTCATGTTTCCTGCATGGTGGATCCTTGAAGTCTCATCTTTAAAGAACCCTCTTGTCCTCTGAAGTAGTCACCTTTCATCTTCCTAGGCTTGCTTCTCTGTGCGTCAGGCCCTGGGAGTACCTACCTGATGTTTTGAGCACTCTCCTGAACAATCCAAAGTCAGGCGAGGGATGAGGGAGCATCTTGGGGCCAGCAGTCACACGCAGATCAGAGACAGAGGATGTGTCTTTGTGTCAGTGTGAGGCACTCAGTACCCGGTGTTTCTTCTTGAGCTAGTGAGTTTAATGCAGATATTGTAATTCAGCAGACAAACCCACCATGAGCTAACCAGCCACTGCTTTACTTCTCCCATGTGCCTAAGCCTTGAGAGCCAGAACAACATTCTGTGTTGTGTTGTATAAGAACACCATCAACACATTCAAATTTTAGTAAGAATATTTTATAAAGCAAATGCAGTTCTATCAGAAGTACCAAATTTAGGGACAGCAACATTTAACACTTGGGTATGACTTTAAAAGCCATATAGCATCCTTTGACACAACCTTTCCCATTCCAACTTGTTACTATTTTCTAAGAGAATAGACCCTGTACCTTCGCTTTACATAAAGACCTTTACAAACTCACACAAAGCAACACAGTGCACCCATTTTGTACATGGTAAGCAATAGATTTCCATTTTAATAAGGTCTGTTCACAATAGAGGAATTTGAATATGTTTTCAAGGTGGTAAAATCAGGATTCCACCTGTACCACATACAGTATTTCAAACCCAAAGGTGTAGAAAACTATTGAATCCAATCAACAGCCATTGTGCTAAGCTGTCAGCTTCTGTAGGGAGCATGTAATAATGCAGCCTGGTGTGTTAAAAACAAAACCAAAAACATACAAGTTTTAGAGTCATACATCTTGGAAACTGAATCGCAACTGTGCTGTCTCCTAGCTGTACGATGCCCAGCAAATTACTTATTATAATGACGCAGAGCCTCAGTTTCCTCGTCTGTTAATGGAAATAATAATTGCTACTTCCTGGGGTCCATTGCCTCTAGAATGGAAACTTCATAAAGGGTGGGGGGGGGGATGTTGTCTAATTTGTATCTTTAACGCCCTGTCTATTTTGTATCTTCAGTGCCACGTAGGTAGTAGCCGTAGAGTTACTGTGAAGATCTAATAAGCCGACAACAGCAGCTGTTGTTTACCAAGAGCCTGCTTAGTAAATAGTAGCCACTGTCATTTTGGGGACTGGAAAACAACTGGGAAAATAACCAGATCTTGGACAGACAGGTTTAGCTCAAAGGTCTTTGTGGTCAGTGCAGGGCAGGAGGTCAGACACCAGTCAAGAGCAGGGTTGGGAGTTATCCAAGGTGGGGAGTTAGGCCAGCAGTCTGAAAATAGTCCCAGAATAGGTGGTGTAGGGGCCAAGGGAAAGCTGCTCCTTTGCCCTCTGAGGGTTTGTTAAAAATCACAGGCAAGAGGCAAATTAATAGGAGAAAAGACATATAAATTTTATCAACGTGTACATGGGAATCTTTAGAGTGAAGATCAAAGATACAGGGGGAAATTGTCCGCTTTTATGCTTAGGTTCAACAAAGTATGGACAGCCATGTAGTAGTAATATGATTGGATGAAGAGGCTATGATCTAATGCTGATAGACTGAGTGGGGAAACCCAGTGAGACCTGTCTGTCTAGATTCTTCTAGGTCTCTCTGAGCAGCATTCCTTCCTTCTGGTGTGGGGCAGGGCCCTCTCTAGAGGTATGTGATGTACAGTCAAACAAGATAAGTCAGATAATCTCTTTATGGCCAGTTGTTACACAGAAAGGTGGAGGGAAAGTTAGAGTACTATCTGTAGGTTTTATGGCTGGCTTTGGGGAAAAGGGGTTCTGGTTTCTGTGACCCACACTGGGGAAGAAGGAGTCTAGTTTCTATGCCTAGCCTCAGGGGAGAACAGGATGAGAGACAGGAGGGTGGACCTGACTTGGGTGGACCTGAGTCCACAGGTGTAACAGGAGGTATCTGAAACCAGCCACAGATTCAAACCAGGTGGCCTCCGCTGTGGGCCCATCACTGGTGGGGTGAGTGATGAGCATGTGAACATCTGGGGGTGTCCATTAGCATCCACTCCTGTGGAATGGCAGCCCAGTTCAAATACTTTAAACATTTGGAGGAGGCTTTGTTTTCTCAGCTGCCATTTGGTTTGTCATTTCACAAGCAGCTTTGGCAGTAACAGACCACGAGGCTGCTGAGCGGAAGGACTAACATGTCTCAGGAAGGTTTTGTAGTGATACCCATGCAAGAATTCTGGGGTGTTGGGCCCTGAGCCCCTCGAAAACAGAGAAAGATCTTTGAGCCTCATGCAGCAGCTCCAGGATCCTGCAATTCAAATGCCATGGGTTAATCTTTCTCTGCCTGCGCCAAACATTCATTTAAAACTCTACTGACCAGGGAAATTTGAACACTGACAGCATATTGGTTTGCAGAAAGGAATTACAGATAATTTTATAATTACTTTTAATTTTATTTAATGATATGCTTCTTATGTTTTTAAGAGCTCTTTTCTTTCTTAGCTATCCACTGAAATGTTTGTGGATTATGTCACACAGCATTGGATCCATGTTTTTAGTAGGCAGGTATTTGGAGGGGGAAAGTGGATTGGGATAGAGACATAATAAGGTGGACTGTGAGTTGATCATTATTGAAGCTGGATGATGATACCTGGGGATTCATTATACGACTCAACCATCTGTGTCTATTAACAATTTTCCATAAGAAAAAAAATTGTAATGGACATCAACAACCTCACATTGAGTGCAAAACGTAGATGATTTGGCAGAACCACGGAGAGAGTTATGTAGCATGCTTTCCCTAATTCAGATGGGTGTTTGAGAGCAAATATTGGATGCTTTTTAATTTTAAAAAATAAGACCTGTAGGTAGGCATAGGTTGTCTGCTTGAACTTCTGTATGTCACTGTGATTTGTCCTCCTGATTTCCACTGCCCCCTAAGCCCCCACAATCCGGCTCCTGTTTTTCCATGGATTATTGTTAAGGGAATTTTCAGCTCCTTCTCCTTACAGCTGAAGTATCATCTCTAATCACTGAGTTGATACATAGAGTGTATTTTTTTCTCCTGAGGCTACACGGAACAGGAGTGTTAGAGAAGCTGTGGGGCAAGCCGTCATAATCTCCCTTGCTACTTTTTATGTAAATAAACATGAGACCTAGTGGGAACAGCAGATAAGAAACAGTATTTTGTGAAACTGTTGCATTTACTGTTCTCTGCCTTGGTACAAGGGCATCTCTCTCGCTAGTTGGTGTTTTCTCCTCAGACAAAGCACAGAGGACATTTGGGTAATTATTAAAGGAAAGCCTCCCAGTCGGCAACTATCTTAACACCAAGGTCGCCAGATACAGAGGAATTTCGTCTCTGAGTAAATGCCTCTTGTAACTATTTTGTCAAAGAATTCCAGAGGGTGGTGAGGGGGGAGGAGCTTTAAGGTCAACTCAAGACAAAAGCTCCTCTGGGCACGGAGATAGCTTACAAAATGTGTGTTGTGGCTTTGAAAAATATGATATATGTTAAAGAAGAACATCATCTGAACTATTAAGAGACAATCTTTAAAGGGAAAAGAGGTCCCTGGTTGTGCTGGACCTTAGCATAGGTCAGTGTGTGTTCTAGAACAGAGAGACATGTGAGGTGACGGCGTTCTCTAGGAAGTTAAATCCAAGGCTGTGGTTAATAATTACTTAAGAGCTAAGCATCATCAGAGAAATATTTCGTATTTTCTTCTGGGTCATTTGTTTTGGGGTTTGACTTTTGCAAGAGGAAAGGGCGTGTCTTTAGGAATAAAGGAATAATTACTTAGAAATTTAAAATTTCTCAGGAGATTCATCCCTATGCCTTTCAGGTCCTCAGAAACTATGTCTGTTTACTAGCGTTTGCTCAGACAGTTAGACTTGAAAGGAATATGTTTTTTTCCGTGAATGTGAAAGGGTTCATTTAAGTGAAGAGGCAACGTTTTTTCTTCTAATAACTTCACCTAGTTTGTGTTCTAAAAAAAAAAAAAATCAAGTTTTCTTCATATGTAACTCATAAAAGATGAAAAAACTGAATGCAGTGGTTGATGTAAATTTAAGATATGGACTTTGGAGTATGAAGGGGAACGGAAGAGAAAGTTTAGGAGCCAAACTCCAGGGACTTTTCCCGAGGGGAGGAGCATGGCAGGGCTGGTTCCTTGTGGGTACAGGGGGAAGGTGGTCTCCCCCATCAGCGAGTCTCAAGAGGTTATCACATGTACCTGGTGGCTTCTGGAGACCTCACAAGCCACCCTGGAGATTTGGACCCACACGGGGTAGCATGCCACCCTTCCTAACCCCCCTGAGAACCACTACAGAATGCGAGGGTTGGAATGAGGAAAACGCCAACTCACCAATAAGCGGGATGATTCCAGGGGACCAGAGAGCACTGTGCCCCACTCGGCACACACCTCCCCAAGCAGTGTGGGGACACCTGCGCTGAGAAGGAAAGGCCACAGGCTTTTGTGCCAGATGGGCCTGCCTCAGGGTTTAGTAGTCACTGACACCTGGGGCTATCCTTTTAGACCTCAGTTTCTTCATCTGTGAAATGGAATAATAATACCTATGGGCTTATAAAGGGATTCATTGAAAAGACGCTTTCAAAGCCTCAGCACTGTTCCTGGCACATACTAAGGGTTCAGTTATATGAGTGGCAGCCCCCTCTGCCCCGCTCCCCCACGTTCTGGGTGGGAGCTTAGCCTCACGGGGTTCCACACTGCTCTCTCTGGGAAGGCAGTGAACCCTCCTCCGTGTCTCATTACGCTCTTGCCAGACACAAGCTTGCTGTCGGTTCCCACTGATCTCACCTCAGGGGCGTGTCATCACGTAGCCTTCTGCTTCTGCACGGGGAAAGGCTGCCTCAGGAGGATGCTGGGGTCAGGGGTAGGGCACAGACACCAACCTCCCCTTTTCCCTGGGATCCCCAGAGCAGGCTGTGAAGGTCATTTCCTGGTGTCTGAGCTGTTCTCTTTGGCAGACAGGTTTTGCCCTTTTGCCTTCCAGCAATTTCTCAGATGCACACATCAGCCTTTCTTGACCTTTTTGGGGCTGTCACTTTAGTCCAACCTCCTCTTCCTTTACTGATCAAATACTTTCAATCGGATCAATTCCTGACCCTCATCTGGGAAAAACCTTGGCTTCTCCTCCTCACCAGGGCCGATCGAGACCACCTCCCCACCACTGACCATGTCTGAATGAAGAGCATGGTCTGTGTCCCAGGCACATCAAATTTCCTCTAGTGACAGCGCCAGGCTTGGCCTGTTCGGCATGGATAAGAGCAGTAGTCACGTGATGGCCCTGGAAGGAGCCACGAACTTTGTGGAGTTCAGCGTCATAACTTCCTGCTGTCCTTTGGCACTGCCGGTGAGGGCCGTTGGCAAGACCAGCCACGTGCCACGTGCCATGTGGCAGTGTAGGCTGGGCTGGCTCTGGACAGGCGCCCCAGGAAACTGAGCTTCTTTCCCGTCTGCCCCACCAGTGCCCTCTGTAACCTTGGACTTCTTTGCCCTTCTCCTCCCAGACCCCACAGTGGGGACAGTCCTGTAGGGAGGGGGGCAAAGGCGCTGTTGATTTTCTTTTTTTGCTTCATTTTGCTTTTGTTTCACTTCATTTTCATTGTTGCTAGGCAATGCCTGAAGAGAGAAGCTATTCTAAAGCTTGTTCTTCAAAGACTGGGTTCTCGAGTGCAAAACGGGGGGAGGCCGGCAGACCGGGGAAGGGGAGACATGACCATCAGCCTGCTGGGGCGGATGCGAGGAACCAAGTGAGATTTCACAGGAGAACCCTTTAAAGCTCACACAAGATTGCACACACCCTTGTTCTTAGACTAAATGAACTGAAATGTGGCAACTATATTAGGCCACATTATTCTGGAATGTGTTGCACTCAGGCCCAGAGACCAGGAGGACCAAGACCAGCAAGGACCCCCTCAGCACCCAGTTCCCTAATTCACTGCTTTGACCCCCAGAGCACTAACCCTCGGGCCCCCCAACCCACTGTAACTTCTTGTGTGTTGCCCACTTCCAGAGGAACCAGTGCATTTCACCAAGCCTCTTGTTCTCTTTGCTGCCAAATATAGTTAACCACTTACCCCAAACTCAGGATTTTTGACACAGACCCAGTGGTGATGGCTGAGTTTCGGGATGGGAGGACAAGTTTGGGAAAGAAAGGGGGTGTGTGTCCAAAGTCACTCATTGGCAAGGAGACTTTTCCATGGCAATTATATTATAATAGTACCTTCATATTATTTCTCTCAAGAGTGATCGTCTAACATTTTGCTGTAAACAGTTTGACAGTTTAAAAGGCATCTTCCCGTAGAATGTCACTGTATCTTTCAACACCTTCTGTGAGATAGATAAGGTCTAATTTTGGGTTCCCTTAAAGGTAGATGCTGAGACAAAGGTTTGAGTGCAAGGAGTTTGTTTGGGGGCTGTTTCTTGGACGCCCTGATGGAGGGAGTGAGGAAGTAAGGCAAAAGAGGGAGGAAAACTAGTAAAGGGGGTGTGAGCAACGGGAGATCCACTCTGCTGGGCCCCGAGAGACTGCGGAGCCTGCCTCAGTTGTCCCGCCAGCTCTTGGCATTCTCTGGCACTGTCAGCAGTCGGTCCTGCCAGGGCGTGCATCCTGTCTAGGGAGTCCCCCTGGCGGGGACTAGCAGGCAGCTAGCATGTCGGAAGCCGTCTGAAGTCGGCCTCTGTAGAAGGCTGAGCAAGGTGTGCACGGGACACCCACAGCATCTGCTATGGTCATATTTGTCACCAAGGCAGATTCACAGAGGAAGAAATAGGCACAGTGAGGTTCAGTATGTGCAGAGTCACACAGCTACAGTCTTTGGACTCTTTCCCCTGCATCCTGTCCCTTGGGCCACATTCCTTCCCACTGCAGTTAGTACGGACAAGGCTGGGGCCTCCCTAAAGCCTCAGGCAGCCAGTGTTAGGAGATCTGGAACGGGACTGGCTGCAATGGCCTTTTCTGACAGTATTTCTTTCTCTTTTTTCTTTTTTTTTTTTTTTTTGAGACAGAGTCTCACCCTGTTGCCTGGGCTAGAGTGCTGTGGCATCAGCCTAGCTCACAGCAACCTCAAACTCCTGGGCTCAAGCAATCCTCCTGCCTCAGCCTCCTGAGTAGCTGGGACTACAAGCATGTGCCACCATGCCTGGCTAATATTTTTTATATGTTTTTAGTTGACCAATTAATTTCTTTCTATTTTTTGGTAGAGACGGGGTCTCGCTCTTGCTCAGGCTGGTTTTGAACTCCTGCCCTTGAGCAATCCACCCGCCTCAGCCTCCCAGAGTGCTAGGATTACAGGCGTGAGCCATCTCACCCAGCCTCTGACAGTGTTTCTTGAACAGGGACCTGCTGCAGCCCTATCTTTTAGAGACATCGTAGCTTGGTGGGGAAGACTTCTGAGTCAGACTTCCTTGTTCCTATCCTGGAAGTTTTGTTTGTGGCCTTGGTTGGGCAAATTACTTAAATTGTCTGTGCCTTAGTTTCATTCTCTATTAAAATACTATCTATTTCATTATGGTTGATGTGAAGAGTAAATGAGTTAATTCACATATACTGCTTAGTAGAGAGTAAGGCCCACAAAGTGCTCATTGGCAGTGGTGTGATCGTGCACATGGATGTCCCTGTTTCCTTTTGCTAACATTTTCCTGGCTTTACAGCTCATGTGAACTTGTAAGACAAAAGCTCACATTTCATTGCAGCGTTCATGCCTGATAGGAATCTCACCAAGTTTAAATACCATTACACCTGCGATGATTTGTTTATCACCCGTCTTCACTGCATGTTGGTAAACTCCCTGAGGAAAGAGCCTTTGCTCTGCCTCGTCCTTTTCCAGCATGAGCAGCGTGAATCAGTGAGATGCCCAGTGCCTGGCCTTGGGAGCTGCTCAGGAAATACGTGTGCAATGAATGAGCACAACCCCACCCCCCACCCTGGGTTCACTGGTGGCACCAAGGCTCGTGTTGCACAGCCAAACCACCTGCTGCTGATGGCATCAGCACAAAAAGAATTTAAAAGGTTGCACCCCCCAGAATTTTCTCTGTATTTATAGAACTCTATTCTGAGACTCTCAAAAGAATTTTCAGCTGTGGCTCAATTCTTTAATCCCAAGTGAGTTGGAACTGGAAGCTAAAATACAGAGCGTGGCATTCCGATGTGCACTATTAACATTTACCACTAATTATCGGTATTAATGCTTTCTCAGGGATAACGCTATGGGGTAACAGAACAGGTGGACTAAACTGAATATCTGCTTGACCTTGACATACTCTTCAAATGGGTGAGGGCCAAATTGAGGGGTCCTGTTTAACAGGTGAAGAACCCAGACCCACTGAGGCATACAGATGACCCTGTGGCAGGATGGACCCGAGCTGGGTTGCTCACAATGACCAAGTGTTTTGGTAAATGTCACAGGCCCCCAGTAGAGGGAGGGTGGTGATGGTGACGCAGCCTTGCCACTAGGTCACAGACTCCGCTTGTTACGGAGCTGGATTGTGCCCCTCTAGTCAAATTCCTATGTTGAAGCCCAACCCCGGTACTCCGAATGTGACTGTATCTGGAGAAAGGGTCTTTAGAGGTAATTAAGGTAAACAGAGGTCTTAGGAGTGGGCCCTAAGCCAATATGACTGGTGTCCTCCTAAGAACAGGAAAATAGGACACAGATGCACACACAGGGAAGACCATGTGAAGACAGGGAGAAGATGGACATCTACAGCCAAGGAGAGAGGCCTCAGAAGAAAGCAACCCTGCTGACACCTTGATCTTGGACTTCTAGCCTCTAGGTCTTTGAAATAATAAATTTCTGCTGTTTAAGCCACTCAGTGTGTGGCACTTTGTTATAGTAGCCCTAGCAAACTAAAACCAATACACAATGCCTTCATTTGCAGGTGGGTGCAGAAACCACCTGTGGCTCCATCAGCCCCCTGAAGTCCCAGCTTCTGTCCTCTCAGATGCTCCTGCCACACCTAAGGAAAGGCTCATAAGGGCAAATGTGTTTTTCTAGAGGCAGAACTCAGCATTCCCCAGACAAAATCTGTGTCTTGTATCTTCACTCCTGTGTTTTTACAAGAATGTGTATGCACATCCTTTCCCCCACGTTATTGTGCTGTTTGGTTTTGGTCTCACTTGTTTTGTCTGCTATTTAGAGAAATGCAGAATCTCTGATTAGAAGGAGCCTTTTGACTCTAAGACGTAAATTAGGGCTCTGCTTCTAATGACATAAATTGCTGAGTGTGCTACCGGAGTAATGCATTTCTGAATCAATGGACAGACAACTGCTCTTGCTAGAAGCTTATGTGCAGAGTTGTGTCAATTCCTTGCAACCTTGGATCGTTCCAGCATTCATTATGGGATGGTCTTTCAGCAGTCACAAAGCAAACAAACAAAGCTCACAGGCCACGCAGCAGCTGTCGACTCCCTTCTTGGGACCTCTTGTTCTAACTGATTCTTGCTGGAGCAGGGCAGCTCAGTGACAGCTGGAGTGGATGGGAAGGCCCAGGGTAAGCCTCAGAAGGTCTCAGTGTAGACCTGGAGTTACAGAAGAACAGGTACCAGAGAAACCATAAAAAGTGAATGTTAATCCACTTTCTACAAACCATCTCACTGCTGGCCGTTCTTTGTCTTCTTCACTACCGTTCCTTTATTACTTTGTATCTGTTGCCAGTTAGCAAATAAAAATATGGGACACCCATTTAAACTTGCATTTCAATTAAAAAACAAATAATTGCTTCCATATAACTGTATAGCAAACATTATACTTACCCTACAACAATTATTTGCTGTTCATCTGAAATTCACATTTAACTGTGCATCCTGTATTTCGTCTGGCAGCCTTATCTCTGCTCTCGATACGCCTTTTGTGGTCTCTTATATATGTATGTAGATAGGGCTATAGCTATAGATGTGGATGTAGACATGCAAATAGACATAGATATATAGATACAAATATCATCCCCACAGGCTTTGCTAACTTATCTTTTTCCCTTATAAACCTACCCCACCCTACACAATCTCCCACCTTCATTCATAAATACAGAGGTGGTCATACATGTTTCTCCTTCCTTCTTTGTTCATTCTTCCACATTCCTTCCCCTTTGTAAATCTCCCTAATCTGTCTTTAAAACTATAGCTTTCCTCCCTAAATATTGGTTGTATTTCCTTCTTACTTTAAAATTCTGAGAAACAAAACACTTGGTAGTTCTCTCTTTAAAAACTTATCTCATTTCCCTTTTATTATCATTCTTATGCATTTGTTTATATTCATTTTGCCTTGTCTGATCAGTGGCTCCTAATAGAAAACGAGATCATACCCTTAGACAGAAGGTTGATGGGGTAGGATACACATATTGTAAAAACCTTGTACGAAAGATAAGAAGTTTGGGGAATAAATGTGTTTTTACTTTTGTCATATTTCATTAGTAAATCTCAAAATCAATAGGCACAAATTACTCTAATGTCTGGGGTTTTTTTTCTGCAAATCGTTATGCTAGGCCATAGGAGACTCAAGTCAGTGGAGCCTATTGGCCTCTACCATGAGATAAGACATATGAAAAGATAACACAAAGTAATATATATTGTGGCAAAGGATAAAGAGTCTGTAGGCTGAGGGGGAACCGAATGACAGGCCTTAGTCATTAAGGGAACAGGTTAGAATGGTGGCTTTCCTTACCATCGAGGAAGATAGAGTGGGCAGTGCTGAGGTGCGCCCCCCCCAGTCTTGCACCCTAAGCACCCCCTCTCCCCACCTTGTCCCAGCCCCGTGACATAGTGCAGTTAAACTGTGCTTCCCCCTAACCTGGCATTTCAGAAGCTGAACTCAGTCGTGTCTCTTTTTGCAAAGAATCGCCGCAATGTTTTTTCCAATTATTTTAGGAAGCTATAAATAGATGAATTTATTTTTCTTGATTTTTATTTCATCGTGCCCCATCTCATTCCACAAAAAAGTTGAGACAGCTGTTTTTAAAAATACTGCTTCCACAAAGTTTTCCTAAACTTTTTCTGCAGTAGTTGGCTTCTATAGACTTTTTTTTTTCCAGGTTTGTAAGGTGTCTAATTCATTTTTTGGCAAAACAAACCAAAAAGCTCTGTGCAGGTGTCCACCCATGCAAGGAGAAGACACACTTTCCAGAGCTCCACTTCCTGGGGACTCGCTGTTGTTGGCCGTTGGAGTTATCAGGGGTCCCGCCATCCTCCCACCCCTATTACCCAGTGACTTCCTTCAGTGACTTGGATGACCGGGAAGGTTTAATATTATGCCTTTCTTTAAAACATTCCGTGTAAACACTGAAATGCATATGTGTGTGCATGTGATTCAATTTTTTAGTAGACTTTATTTTTTGGAGCCGTTTTAGGTTCGCAACAGAAAGTACAGAGAGTTCCATACACCTCCCACCCCACGCACGCCCAGCCTCCTCCACTGTGAACATCGCATTGCCATCAAGACTTACGTTCTGGATTCTGTTAAAGATTCATCATCTTTAAAACCATCCCTTTGATGGCTGTTGCCCACATGAACCTATTGTGACTCAAAATGAACAGATTAAGTACCAAAGGAATTTCAATGTGATTTCTTAAAAAGGCTTATTAATTTTTTATGGTAGGCGTCTTACATTCATATTACATCATCATATCTTCTGCAAGTACAAGTATTTTTTTTTTTTGGTTCCTAAAATGAGATCAAATATACTAGAGATCAGAATAGTAGCTGACACATCGAAAGGCAGTCGATGTTTGTTGACTCTATTGACATTCTATTCCTTCAAAGAGTCTTGTGACTTCAAGATGCTTTGTGGTCTTTAAATGGCTTCCCCGCCCCCACCAGCAGGGCTATATGCCCTTTGTAGGATGTGGGGTTCACTTCGCTAGATGCCAAGGAGGCAGAGACCCATCAGCACAAAGGAGGAACAGCGTATGGGGTGATATCTCAGCTTGCAGAGGGATGGCAGCATCAGGCCCCCCCACTCTGATTACATACAGCCTCAATCAGCAGGCTTAATTTTAGGAGGTGCAAGACAAAAATACAGTCGAGAGAAGCTAACTAAAAATAAACACCCCCCCTTTACGATTCACTTCCTCAGATAGTTGTTCTGTTCCATTTAAGCAAAATTCTCTCCCTGTCATAATTGTCATGAAGACATTCTGATGGTTGTTAAGAACAATGAAAGCCTACATTTTATTTTGATTCATTGCAGCTGTCATGACCTTCAGTTTAATTCTGCTTTCCTCTAGAATTGCTGGCATTCAGTTAAACAGATGCCACTGTATTTTTCAGGGAGGGTTTGAAGTGGCCCCATTTTATTAAAAATATACAAGGAGTGTCATTAATGAGAGTATGTTGTATGAGTCACACCGAGGGTGCACTGGCGGGCCCCTTCTGTGATTCTCATGACCAAAATACTTGTTTTAATTTTCAATTCACACCACATTTTTCACATTGAAGAACCGATTTTACTTTAGCAAAATTTTTAGAGTGCATATTATGTTTAAGACATTGTTCTGGGTACTGGAAGGGATGATTGAGACATAATTCTGCCTAAAGGAACTTACTCGGGAAGACAGACACAAGTCAAGATGTGAGGGACATGATTTGCAGCTGGCACCAGAATTCCTCTCAGGGAGGGACCTGTCTTTGGGGAAATATCTTGATAAACTGTGGTGGAGGGGGTTGGTTGTTGGAACTTGAGGACAGGAATGAGACAGCAGTAAGAGTGGCTAAACTGCATCACTTGAGGCAAGGGGAAGGATTTGCTCCATGCCTAAGAGTTTGGGCAGAGGGAGAAGAGAGTTAAGCTGGAGGCTGGAAGAGAGTGGCCAGAACACTGGTTTGAGGTAGGTGACTAAGGGGTTGCTGGGCCAGAGCAAATGCTGCGTTGGGAAGGTTAAAGGCGATTTGAGGGCCAGGGATGCCCAGTGCTCAATGCGAGGTTGTTGGTGTTGCTTCCTGTTCTCCAGCCACATTTCAGTTAAGTCTACTACCCTCATGAATGCTTTACGTGATTGTTTTGGGGGATTTTTGTTTTGTTTTGTTTGGGTGTGGGAAGTATCACAGAAGGCTTTGAGCTGTGTATTTCTTAGACCATGAGGAAAAGAGTAGAGACAGGATNGTTTTGGGGGATTTTTGTTTTGTTTTGTTTGGGTGTGGGAAGTATCACAGAAGGCTTTGAGCTGTGTATTTCTTAGACCATGAGGAAAAGAGTAGAGACAGGATGTCTGAAAGTAGGAACCTGGAAGCAAACATGCCCATGAAATACAAGCTCCCCAGAAATGGGAGGAATCTTTGGGAGGCTTTGGGCTTCCTGGAGACATCCAGCAGGGCATCTGAGCCTGTCTCCTCCACAGCTCAGGGGCTCAGGAAGCCCCAGATGATATCTGCTTATCTGGGTCAAGTGGTCAAAGTGGATAGCCATTATTCAATAAGTGTGTAAGAGTGGAAATGCAAAGAAGGCGATGATTAATTCTGACTCTTGGATTAATTTAGAGATCTCAGAGAGAGAGACTTCATAGGTAGGCCTTGAAAGATGAGTGTGATTTCAATAGGCAGAGCTGGAGGAGACCATATCAGGCAGAGGAAATGCCTGAGAACTGGCCTTGAGACACCAAGAGTGTAGACAGGACAGGGAGTGGGAAACTAGGCGTGCACGGCTGGCGCATGTAGTGTGTGGGTGTGTGGAAATGCGGGCTGTGGTCAGATTCTGGAAGGCCTTCTACTGACTCTATGCCTAGTGGATTTTTGTCCTAATTCTGTGGATGTGGATCTAGATCTAGAAGGGAGAATTGGAGATACAATATGAAAGTTTAAGAGGAAAGGTTTTGAAAGCAAGTGCCCCATTAGTAGACCATTTAAATCCCTAACTCTGAGACTTCCCCCTTCCACCTACTCTGGTTTGGATGTTTGTTCCCCAAACCTCATGTTGAAATTTGATCCCCGGTGTTGGAGCTGGGGCCTGGTGGGAGGTGTTTGGGTCATGGGGGTGGATCCCTCATGAATGACTTGGTGCCTGAGGCCTTCACCAGAAGCAGAAGCAGATGCTGGTGCCATGCTTCTCGGACAGCCTGCAGAACTGTGAGCCAAATAAACCTCTTTTCTTTATAAATTACCCAGCCTCAGGTATTCCTTTATGGCAAGACTGAATGGATTAAGACAACCTCTCAAAGATGACCTACTCCCATTGCTAAGAATGGAGCCACAGTTTAAGTGGTACGGGTGAGAAGTGAAGAGAGTGTGAATACAAGAAGTGGTGGTGGAACTAGAAAGAAGGGTAGTAGGAATCATTGGAAGGTGGAGTTGATAGGAGGTAAAATTGACAAATGATTGATTATTGATACAGAGAGTTGTTGGTTTCAAGCGTAGTTGACTCAAAGGATATTGCTGAGATCCCTGTCACAGGAGGCGTAGCAGGTGTGCAGGTGTGTATATGTGTTTGGGGGAGAGTGCGGTGGAGATAATGAGTTTGGGTTTGGATGTGTTGAGCTGACGGTGCTAGAAGGATGTTTACGTGGAAACCAGCAGCCAATTGGAAAATGGGCCTGGAGCTGCACACTCAGCCCATTCTTAAACCTATTTATGTGGCATAAATGCCAGCAAGGCTCAAAGGTAGATTGAGTAGTTTCCGGGTGTTTCTGCTCTGCTAGCACAGTCCTGAGCCTTACCCAGGAAGTAATATGTGGAAGCGTCTGGCCTCCCCCTGCTTTATCCCTTCCCATGGGATGTGCAACAAATACTTGTTGTGTGGGTGAGAGCAATGGCCTCAGCTCGGCAGTGCTAGAAGGAATAGGAGAAGAGTTCATACACTTCTTGCAAAGTATGGCATGAAAGTACCTAATTTACTATATTTACTTATACTCAACCATATACATGTGATATAACAAATACTTTCCTAGGCAAAAAATGTAACTTTACAAAAGAAGTTGGAAAAAAATGTCTAGGGAGAGGGGGTAGGGCCATGCTGCTCAGTCTTAATCCTTCCTGTCTTATTTCCTTTCTTCCTTCTTTGCTTCGACCTGTTAGTGTAATAGTTTATACTGCCTTTCTGTTTGCCATTTGTTTTAGATATCGCTTGTTTATTGTTAGTTTATTTATAGATAATGGCCCCCTAAAGAGCAGCAACCCCAGGCCGTCACTGTAGAGAACTTTAGACCAGAACACTGTGCTTCATAGATCAAGAAAGTCAAACAAATGCAGGGTGAATTCCCAGCGTGCAGGGTCACTGGGCTTATGGGTGTAAGAGGAAGGAACTGGCATTTACCCCTTGGTTATTGTGAGAGTTGCACGTCATAATGTATATGGAAGGACTTGTAAGCTGTGACTTTACAATTAGAGAACTGTGCTGTTATTGTTGTAGCTGTTATTTGGGAAAAAATCAGAGTAGGTAAGAGAAATATTAGAGTTTTCAGAAAGTACTTCATGGAGAAGATATATTTGAGCCATTGCGTGTTCTTAACCAGAGGAGGGACTGATGGCGTTTGGGGAAGATTTATCTGGAAGTGTTTTGCAGCAATTCAGCCATGCAGTTGTGGGAAGGGCCTGGTGTGGTTGCCGAAATGGGAGGGGGGGAGGTCGTTCTCTCACTCCATGGTGTCCATGGGTCTCCAGGGTATAACTCAGGGTGGTTTATTCTTCCTCAAGTATGTTCATTTAGCTTCTGTGCCAGCAGCACCTCCTGGTCCCCTAACTGTGTTCCCTGACGTTCTCAAACACATGCAAACTGGACTGTTAGACAACTAAACTTATGTTCAGGAGATGGCTGGGGGAGATATCCCTCCTTTTTCTTAGGACACATGTCAGACATGATTGTTTCTGGATGTTTAAACTTTCTAGTATTGTACAAAATACTCTAGGGCAGTGGTCCCCAACCTTTTTGGCATCAGGAACCAGTTTCATGGAAGACAGTTTTTCCACAGACACGGGATGGGGTGAGGGGCAGGGGGCTGGGGGGTGGCAGCAGAGCTCAAGTGGTGATATGAGCGATGGGGAGTGGCTATAAATACAGATGAGGCTTCACGTGCCTGCAGCTCACTGCTCACCTCCTGCTGTGCACCCTGCCCCCACCCCCATTTCCTAAGTTCCATGGAAGACAATTTTTCCAGGGAGCGGCTGGAAGAGTGGTGGAGTTCTGCGGCCCAGTCTCTAACACTTGTCTGTGGCCCAGGGGTTGGGGACCGCAGATCTAGGGCCATGAAGTGATGATGGGTCCAGAAGACCTGGGACAGCAGACAAGTCTGATCACCTGGGCTGGGAAGGGCCTGGTCATTTGTTGGCCTAAGGATGTATTGTCATCTTTGTTCTGCAAATGAACAGAGTGGCCCAGAAGGCATATCAAATTTATACGTGTCCATGGTTGAAAAATGAACTAGCACAGAAAGCCGGTAGTGAAAGAGGAGCAACATGGCATCTGTGGGTGTAGTCTGCATATGTTAATGGTGTTTGCTCTTTTAGCAGGGGAGTAGGAGAGATGATAAGTTTGTTGGCGTGTGTCAAGTTTGAGTTGCAATCTCTAAATAATATGGCAAAACTGTTATTTCTTTCTTTATCACATTGAGGCATCATCTATCGATTTACCGCTTTGAGCAATGAGGGTTCAGCTCCCTTGTATCATCCCTCACTTCCTCCTTCCCACCTTCCTCCTTATTTTTGGTCCTTATGGCGCTATTTTTGCTACCTTTCGTGGTTACATTTGTAACTTTAAATAACGCACTCAAATCTCTGTTATTTTTGGTCAGTGTTTGACAGGATGCTTTGACCCTTTATCTTGTGAAATGAAGTCCTTGGTGCCTCTACCCTTTGCTCCATCTCTTTTCTATGGTGGGGAACAGCTACATGAATTGCCACCCATACATAGATCCGTGTACCCACCACCCCCAGCAGGATGCAGTGCGGTTCCCTCACCCCCAGACACTCCTGCTGGGCGGTAGTCCTCAGTTTATTGATCCATTCACCTGCTAAAGGACATTTGGGTTGTTTTCAGTTTGGGTCAGTTATGAATAAAGCATATGGTGTAAACATTTATGTATAGGTTTTCATATGAACATAAATCTTTATTTCTCTAGGGTAAATATCTAGGAGTGGGATCACTGGGTCGTATGTTAAGTGTATGGCTAACTTTAAAAGAAACTGTCAAACCATTTGCCAGAGTGGCTGTTCTCTTTCACAGTCCTATGAACAAGGTGTGAAAGTTCCGGTTGCTCTGCAATCTTGCCGGCACTAGTTATTCAAACAGGTATGTAGTAAGGTCCCATCATGGTTTTTTTTGTTTTTTTTTGTTTGAGACAGAGTCTCACTTTGTTGCCCAGGCTAGAGTGAGTGCTGTGGCATCAGCCTAGTTCACAGCAACCTCAATCTCCTGGGCTCAAGCAATCCTGCTGCCTCAGCCTCCCGAGTAGCTGGGACTACAGGCATGTGCCACCATGCCCGGCTAATTTTTTGTATATACATTTTTAGTAGGTCGATTAATTTCTTTCTATTTTTAGTAGAGACGGGGTCTCGCTCAGGCTGGTTTCGAACTCCTGACCTCGAGCGATCCGCCCGCCTCGGCCTCCCAGAGTGCTAGGATTATAGGCGTGAGCCACCACGCCCGGCCCCGTCATAGTTTTATTAATAACTTGCATTTCCCTAATGGGTAAAGATATTGAACATCTTTTCATGTTCATATTTGCCTTCTATGTATCTTTTTTTGGTGAAGCACGTGTATAAGTATTTTGCTCTTTCTTTAAACTGGGGTGTTTGGTTTTATTACTATTTGAGTTTTGAGGGTTTTTTAATATATTCTAGATACAAGTCCTTTGTTGCATCTGCAAATTGAAAATATTTTCTCCTAGTCTGTAGCTTGTCATTTCATCCTCTTAACAGAGTCTTTCTCGAAACAAGAGTTTTAAATTTTTTATGAAGTCCAGGTTAGTCATTTTTTCTTTTCTGGGTTATGCTTTTGGTGTCTTATCTAAGAACTCTTTGCCTAGCCCCAGGTCACAAAGATTTCTCCTATAGTTTCTTTTTCAAAATACTGTAATTTTACAGTTAGGCCTATGAGCCATTTTGAGCTAATTTATAAGGTACGAGGCTTAGGTTGAGTTTCAGTTTTTGCATATGGATGTCCAATTGTTCCAGCACCGTTGGATGAAAAGACTGCCCTTTCTCTATTAAATTGCCTTTGCACCTCTGTCAGAAATCAGTTGGCCATATTTGTGTGAATCTATTTCTGAACTCCCTATTCCGTGTCTTTTTCTTTGCCAGTACCACACAATCCTGATTACTGTAGTTTATAGGAAGTCTTAAGGTCAGGTGGAGTGAATCCTACAACTTTACTCTTCTTTTGCAAAATTGTTTTGGCTATTCCAGTTCCTTTGCATTTCCATATAAATTTTAGAATCAACATGTCTGTATCTTTCGGAAAAATCTTACTGGGATTTTGATTGGAATTGCATAGAATTTGTAGATCAACCGGGGGAGAATTGACATCTTTTCTATGTTGAGTCCTCCAGTTTATGAACACAGCCTGTCTCTTCACTTATTTAGATCTTCTTTCTTTCATCAGAAGTTTGTGGTTTTCTGAATCCATATGCTGTACATATTTGGATAGGTTTATATGTATTTCTTTTGTACTTGGAGCTATTTTAAGGTATTTTTTAATTTCAATTTCCAGTTGCTTATTGCTAGTATATAACCTTGCTAAACTCACTTATTAGTTTAGGAGTTTTCTACATAAAAAAATCATGTTGTCTGCAAACATTTACATTTTTTTTCCTTTTTTGAGACAGTCTTGTTCTGTTGCCCAGGCTAGAGGTGCCGTGGCATCAGTCTAGCTCACAGCAACCTCAAACTCCTGGGCTCAAGACATCCTCCTGCCTCAGTCTCAAGTAGCTGGGACTACAGGCATGCACCACCACACCTAGCTAATTTTTCAATTTTTAGTACAGATGGGGTCTCACTCTTGCTCAGGCTGGTCTCGAACTCTTGACCTCAAGCTATCCTCCTGCCTCGGCCTCCCAGAGTGCTAGGATTACACGCGTGAGCCACTGTGCCTGGCCTACAATTTTTATTTCTTCCTTTCCAATCTGTATGCTGTTCACTTCTTTGTCTTACCTATTGTTCTTGCTAGCATTTCCATTAAGACGTTCAATAAGAGTGGTGAGAGGGAACACTCTTGCTTTGTTTCTGTTCCTAGGGGGAAAACATTTCACCATTAAGTACGACATTAGCCATAGCGGTAGCTATAGTTTTTTTGCTGCTGCCCTTTTACAGATTGCTAAAGTTCCTTCCATTCCTAGTTTGCTCATAGTTTATATCATGAATTGGGTGTTGAATTCTGTCAGATGCTTTTTCTGCATCAATTGATATGATCATGTCATTTTTCTTCCTTAGACTATTAATACGGTGGATTTAATTGATTGATTTTCCTATATTAAACCAGAATTTCTTATATTAAATAAACCCTGCTTAGTTTTAGTTAATTATTCTTTTTATATATTGCTGGAGCTTGTCAACTTCTTCATAGTCAAGGACGGTAACATTTGCCTTCTGTTGTGTAACCATAGTTAAATGTTTCCTGCTTTGTCTCTACAAATGTCTCTAGAAGTTGAAAATCTCTGAAAAACAGTATTTTTGAGATTATGGCATATAAATACTGTTCATATGGAACCAAATAGGGTTGTATGATTGCATTTCTCTCTCTTTGTAACCGGCATACTTTTAACATTATAATATGTTAAGATGTCCAAATGCCATTCTTATTCTATTAAATTCTCCAAAATTAATGTCTTTCATGGAATATTTTCTCTTTTTCCTGAAGTTTCAGATTCTCTTTGTTTTTATTAAGGGGAGAGGGGAGAGGAGTCTTTCCTCCCTCGATGCCTAGTATCATCCAGCTTCTTAAAAGTGCTCTTGCTCGGAATTTATTCCATTCTGTTCTAATTTGGACTATTTTCTAGGCCTGCTGAACAGCTGTCATCCGGGGATTTCTTTTTATTGGATCTCTGGCTTTATTCCAGGGAATGCAAGCTTTAAAACAGGAAAAGGTGAGAGTCTGTTGGAAACTATTAGAGGGAGCTGATATTAGTAGCTAACATTTATTGAGTAATTACCAGGTGCCAAGCCCTGTATTAAGCTCATTATATGGATTACTCCATTTAATCCTCATCGCAACTCATGTGGCAGTTATGATTGTTCTCTTCCCAGTTTTGCAGATGAGGAAATTGAGGCCTGAAGAAATCAGGTAACTTGCCTAAGTTGTGCCACTAATGAAATGGAGGGTCAGGATCCCAGCCAAGACAGCACGACTCTGGAACTCGCATTTTTAACTACAAAGAAAGGCTGTCTCCCATGGATAAGCTGATGGGCCCCTCCGGGGTGACTTACTCTACCAAGAACACTTGGCCACTGGCAGTCTAGACCCAGATGCTTCCTTATTCTTCTGAAAACTCAGCCAGAACAGAATAGTAAATAAATTGAAGAACTGACCTTTGAAGTCAGCTCTTTTCACTATGCCCTGCTGCCTTCTAAACAGCTGGCCAGTGAATATGCTTTTGGTAGCCCGACTAGCACTAAAGGAAGTGGCTCAGGGAGGAGCAAAAGGTGTCAAGAGTGTGAACTATGGAAATCCCAGGAGGATGGAGGCTCACAGCAAACCAAAGAAGGGCTCTTTGGGTGGGGACAGGGAAGAAAAGGCCTCCACTCTTCATTGACATTTTCTGGAACTGCCGTGAGACCCAGGGTGATGACAGGGTTCTAGAGCACCTATACTGGCAGCCTAGGTCCGGTGACCCAGGGGCCCCACCTAGAGAGGTGTGGACACGCAGGTTCTGCAGCGGATGAGAATACCATCAGTGAGGTCCTTTCAGTGCCGTCCTCGGGCTCAGCTGTGAGTCATTGTTTCTCTAGGGTCTAATCCAAACCCGGACCCAGAGGCTTCTGTTGGACTCTCCATACCAAGGACCTAGAAAAGTGACTGTGAGAAAAGAAAAGTCTACATCTATGTACATTAGTATCTGTAACAAACACAATACTGTGGAAACATCTGGACCTTTCTAGAAATTTTGAGATTTCTCCCCTCTTGGTTATTTTTGTTACCTTTGTCTTTCTTCATATGTGAGCGATGTTCATAATCCTCATTATCTTAGAGTCAGCAAAGGGAGGCCGTGTGCTGGGAGCCCTGCATGTTGCCCGACAGCCAGCAGGGAGGCAGGAGAGGAGAATGAGGACCACGCGAGGTTCTGTGTTACCTGACAAGGGAGTTTCAGGTACAGGTTATTTACAGTTGAGGGTATCAGCCACACAGCGTAGGGTTACTCTGGGCAGTTTCCATTTTAAGTGCCCTCAGCCCACCCCCCCCACCCCCCCCACCCCCCTCCCCCGCCAAGGCAGCTGCTAGTTCACATTTAACGTGCTAATCGGGCTGTTCTCAGAGGCTGTCATTCAGCCTTGGCCATCCTTTCTGGCCCTGGCAAAGGCATAGCACTTAGCTCCTTTGGCCCCAGCTTTCTTAGAAGCTCCACCCATTCTCCCTTTCTACCCACCCTTCCTTTTCCTCTTCTGAGGCCCCTTCCCTGCCCCCTCCTTCCTGCTCTGGCTGTCACCCTCCTAGTGAAGCAACATGTACCCTGGTCTCGGGCCAGAGAGCAATCGGACCACTCCACCCTCCCAGCTGCAGGCCTGCATTGTGTTTCCCGAGTGTTTCAACCTTCACTATTTTCCTGGGTGTAAGAGGCCGCATGGCATAGTGGGTAAGAGAGCCAGGCTTGCCGGGCCTACCCCATCAGCTCTGCACTTGCTAGCAGCTGCCAGTCTGCTTCTCACCTCTGTGCTTCCTCTGTTCACTGGACATAGGCTCATAACCACTATCTACATCACGGGGTTGTTCAAGGATCCCTGAAATGAATTAATACACACAAAGTACTTGGGACAGTGCCCGGAACATAAAAATGCCTTCCCATTTCTTTTTATTATTGCCATTGTCATTGTCACACTTTGCATATTGCAGCCCCCTTGTTAATTCCCTTACCCGGACTCCAAAATCTCTGTGTGCGCACTTCAGTAGAGAGAAGGAGCCAGGTCTCTGTGAAAGATTGGCTATTTCAAATGAGAGGGAGGAAGGCGCCATAGGTATCTTTGAAGTTTCAAGGGAAGATGGGGAAAAGCCTTTAACAGAAACAAGAGTGACAGGGTGATGAGTTGGAATTGATGACAGTAATGTTATTTCATTAGTTTACATGCTGGGAGGGGAGCATGTTTCTTTATGATAATACTTCTTGTCTAAAAGAAATAGAAGATATGAAACCACCAGTTTTTGAGACACTGTTCAAATTATGTGTTATTTATTAGCTATTTCTAGTGCCTTGTCCTGGATGCCTAGCTCCAAACTCCTTTTTTGAGTTCATGGAATTGTTCTTTCTGAGTCTAACATAGGTTTGAGAATCAAATTTCTCATCATTTAAAATTTAGTCTTAAAAGCCTGGGGATATTGGCATCACTGAAAAAGAGAGAGCAATGCTGAATTGGATTCACATTTCTAGGGATGGAGCAGCCAAAGGATAAAAAGTGAAGACAGTTTGGAAGAATCAGAGCCAAAGCATGACCTCAAAAGGCAGCAACTTCTCTTCCCACACCTGTGTGTTCTGTGGGAGCAGGTAGATGCCAGGGGAGGTAGAGTCAAATATCTAGGGGTTAAGGTTGGTGTTTCAACAAAATATTGACAGATTGCTCACATGTTTTTTTTAAGCTGGATTCACTGCTAATAGAAAGGAGAGTGGCTAGGTTTTGCACTAAAAAACAAGGGGTAAGAGCAATATATAGAAGCTATACTATTGGGCAAGACATGAGTAGTGCTATAGAGAATTACAAACGATGTGTTGGGGTCAGGGAAGCAGATCATACAGGGAAAAGTTTAGTTGAAGAAGTTTTTTTAAAAAAGATTTTGTAAAGCAAACTGTATTTGATGTAGAGCTTAATAGGAGGTAAAGGGTTTGGCAGAGACACAGGGCTGGGATGGGGGCAGCCCCGAAGAGGAGGTAGCTTGAGCACAGGCTTGGGAGTAGGAAAGAAGAAACATGGGAGAAATCCTGAGCAGGTGAAAGGCTATAACTAGCCAAGGAAAGATACCTTGGGGCAGTGCGGCTGGATTCCTTGATTTGGTAGAGAGTAGAAAGCCACTGAAGTATTTTGAGAAGGAGAGTCAGACAATTAGTGCTTTAAAGACGATCTGAAGGTGGCCTCAGAGAGAGATAAAGATCCAGTTTTGAAGACCAGCTAGGAGGCTTGGATCTGGAAAATAAATAATGGGAAACAATATGTATATACATATATACACACAAATATATATACATATGTGTATAAACACACACACGTATATACAGTCATGTTTCACCTAACAAAGCGGATACTTTCTGAGAAGTGCATCATTAGGTGATTTTGTCATTGTGGGAACATCATAGACTGTACTTACACAAACCTAGGCTATGTGGCATAGCCTATTGTTCCTAGGCTATACACCTGTACAGGGTGTTACTATACTTAATACTGTAGGCAACTGGAACACAATGGTAAGTATTTGTGTATCTAAATATATCTAAACATGAAAGAGATACAATGAAATACAGTATTGTAATCTTATGGAACCATCAGCATACATGCAGTTTGTTGACTGAAAATCCTTATGCAGAACATGACTATGCACACGCACATGCATATGCACATACACTCCCTGAGGACAAGATCCTGGCAGTCCTACCCACGCTGTATCCCCCGCTCCGAACACAATGCCTGGCACAGAGTCAGCGCTCGAATCTTACGTATTACTGGGTTACGTTAGTATCCAGGGGGCTCGTTCTACTGATTTCTATTTACCATCTTTTCAAGCCCCTTTTCTCCAGCAGTTTCCATGAACTGCTTATATATTCATTTTTTCAGTGAAATAATCATCACATGCATTTAAAGACATGTGCTTGTCCAATATCTGATCTACCATCTGTGTGTTTAATGTATCTGAATTTATGCCCCTAGGGTAGTAGAATCTCCAATCCCTGCCTCCAAAACCTGTCTCCATCAGTCCTGTTCACACACATCTCTAGATCCCTCTTTCTCCATATTCCTTCATTTCTACTCTTTTCATCCCTAACATTTATTCTCCTATCTTTCCAATTATTTACCACTGAACTTGGAATTCATATTGGAGTCAAAATTCTCACTGTTGCTAAAAACAAGTACCAAAATTTTTATTGGTCATGCAGTTTTTAGGGAGGGATTGCTACACAGTAGAACTGCTTTATAACGCCGATTTGGATAGGAAAATGCTGGAATTTATAGGTAAACCCAGGTTAGCATATGGACAGGCAGTCAAGCCCAGCAGGTGATGTTAATGAACACTCTGAATTTTTCATTCTGAGTGAGATAGAAAGTCAGTGCAGGTTTCAAGTGGAATAACACGATCAGGGTGGCAGATGCTCTGCTAAGAGTAAGCGTGTTGCTCCAGGACACAGACAGGGCTCTTCATCTGGCCCTCCAGGATCTGGAGGCTTCTTAAGAGATAGCCAAGAGACAAGTATAAAAAGAAAAAAAAAGATTAGCTCAAGCTGAGGTCTGGAGGTGAGCTCCAGTGTGGAATGCTCAAGGAATAGAAAATCTGGGCTGGTCACTAAGGGTCTTGCACAGTGTGGGGGGATTTGAATTGTATCCTAAGACCAGTGGGGATCCAGCAAGGAGTTTATGATGGTAGTGACATAATAAATGACACGTCCTTCTGAAGATTACTCTGGCTGGTATGTAGAGAAGGACAGGACAGAAGACAGGAAGAGCACAAGAGGGAATCCAGAGGTGATTAATGCCTGCATGAAGACAGTATGGCAAGGACGGAGAAGAGGAGCCTGATTCCAGAGAAACTGCTCAGGAAGAGCCAACAGGACTTTGTGCGGACTGGCTGTTGGGAATGAGGAAGAGGGTAGAGTCTTGTGTGGACTTTGGGTCCTTGAGCAAGGAGGTGGCTGCAGAAAATAGTAACCAAAGTCATGCCAGCAAATGAGATAACCTTGATGGATGGGCTTTTTTTTATGTGTATCAAGAACGGGACCAGGACTCGCCTATACCCTGTAGCCCCAATGAAAGGGCCCCTAATTCTGCTTTACCTGCAGAGCAGTGACATGGCACAGGGTGAGCCAGCTCTGTGCTCTAGGTAACAGTCACGGGTCTGTATACAGTTTTGTTTAAGACATCAGGCTTTAGAAAAAGAGGTTAGCGGGTACCTTCTTTTTGCTTTGTGGATTTGAATTGCATATTTAGATTTCTAAAAATGAGCTATGAAACCGTTAAATCTCAATGTGCTTCATTATTGAACAGCTTGACTTATGCACATTTGGGGGTGCAGGGAACATTGTGTCAGGCTTGATAGGGGAGGGTTAGTTTTTTTAAAAACTATTTCATGTCTCTCTTTTGGATCCCGGGCTCTCTGTGTTCGCCAACATAAAGATGGTAGAAGCAGAAGGGAGACATTGCCATTCTGGCTGTCCTTGGGATTCAAACTTGGTAATGAACTGCCAGTTCCCTGGCTGCTGGTACCTGTCTGCCCCCATGTTTGAGAAGATGGGGGTAGGCTGAGGGCTAGGGTGACAAGTGGGACCATGTGCCTAGAAACTTATGCACTAACTTTGGGTTTAACAGTCACATTAGAGAAGCTACCTTTAGGAGACAACGAGGATGAAATTGTGTTAAAATTATAGGTTCAGATTATCTTTGAGAAAAACAACATGCTGAATTTGAATCAAAACCAGTTAGATTTTTGTTAGCATTTTTTACAGAAACCGATATCGGAAAGGTGCAGGAATGGCATATGGTGGCAGGGTGACAAATAGGAGACATGCATTTCAAACTTTTGGTCTGGGCTGAACTGTCATCCCTTTCTCCAAACTACAGTGTAAGGGGTAGACTCATTTGTTGGAATGGCAAATGGGTGTGCAAAAGATTTTATAATTTATCAAGGCAAGAGGAAAGGCATCTCAGTTCACCAATTTTTAATCCTACCCTTGGCTCTGTTAGGCCTGTCATTCCATTCCTGTATTTATAACCTTATTGGCACATTTCAGTTTGTCAACCTTTACAGCCAAGGAGATGATCTAATTTGCATCTTTTTAGGATCCTGGGTTATTTCTTTTGAAGCTTACTGGAGGAGAACTGAGTCAACAAAAGCTTTGTGTGGAACCCAACAAATTGTCATACTCGGTAACAGTGTTAACAAGAAAGAACAAGAGCAAACTCTAAAGTTATGTTTTCTTGGGTTTTTTGTTTTGCTATGTGTGTGTGTGTGTGTGTGTGTGTGTGTTTTATCCTTTGGTGCCTATTTCTGCCATGGGAAAAGCATCCAGAAGTGCTTTCTCTGCCTTGATTACATATTTAGTGAAGTTGCCAACAATCAGGATTTGCATAAAATAAAACGTTCAGTGAATATTTGGAAATCTTCTCTTTCCTCTTTCTGCATCCTGTAACCACAGTAACAAGAACTCTTGGGGTAGTAGGAGATTTTTGAGAAAGCAAATTATGGTTGAGTTGTAAATAAATACTGCGGATGGAGTGGAAATGACTGTCTTTGTGTAATGTGATCTTCAGAGTACCAATGAGTATGTCCTTCTGTACAAAGCCCATTGAATCTAAACATACTGCATATGGTCGATTTAGACACGAAGTTATTCTTTTAGGTAGAAAAAGGAGAAGAGAGGATAGTAGGGTGTGTATAACATCAGGTGAGGGAGAGCCCTCTAGTGGAGGAGAGTCAGAGCAGACCCTGGATCGGGAAAGAGCCAAGACGTCGAAGCCATGCCAGATGTAGTCCAGAGAGTTGAAATGCACGTGAGCATGATGTGACTTACATCCTCCTGCTGACTTGGACGATGTTTATTAACAAATATGTGGTGTAGAACTCTCAAGGACTTACTGAGGCACATGCTAAGTAGGTACTAAAATTAAAATCATTATCCAAGGACATGAAACATTCTTCATAGCCCTCACCCAAAAAGTTTGGGATGGGCCAGGTCGGGGAACAGGGGGATACATTTTGGTAATAAACAGTAGAAGTTGGATGAGATGACCCTCCCCCTGGGGGTGGGGGAGAAGTTAAGGGATAGCGTTTTCCAATCATTCCAGTTGCTTCTTTAAACAAAAGAATAACCCATCCTAACCCTTGCCTTCCGCATGACTGTTTGGGCTGTGAATATCATTATGATTCACTGTGTTGTTTATCTTATACCTAGGAGGATAATTGAAAAGCATGTTCTCTCCCAAATCCCCGACTATAATGCATACCTGGGAAAATGCCCTGCTATACATATCCACTTATATATAAATTTCATATATATGATATATGAGGCCTGTATATACAAGGCCTGTCTAGAAAGTATCCAGCCATTGTTAATAGTGTTAATGTAATATATGATATTATTATGTATTACATTATTATTACTATAATATGTAATATAATAAATTATTATATATTAATATAATATTATATAAACAATATTTCTATGCATGCATATATAATTATTACTATCACATATAATAATTATATATAATTATATTATATTAACAATGGCTGGATACTTTCCGGACAGGCCCTAATCTCCAGTGAATTAGGGTTAGGGCCCCCTTGCTCACAGCTTTCTCGTTGACCATCATCCGTAAGTCCCTCTCAAGGGTTCAAAAAGCGTCTTTCCTGGCAACAAGAATCAGACTTTGATGCTTGTGCCCTTCACAGCCTGCAGAAGATTCATAACCCCAGCAGGAGAGACAGCAGTGAAACTGTAGACTCAGCACATTTTAGCCCAAACCACAATTGCCTTCATTTCCAGTCTGTGACACTAGAGTCCATGAGTTTCTATCGGCAAACCTCATTTGTCCTTTTCTGAGCAGGAACTGCCTATAGCAAGGATTTGTAAATGCTGTTTATACTTCAGGGACCGTCTGAGGTCTCGTGTCTTCCTTAAAGCCTGCTCAGCCCGATGAACAGGGCCACTGCTGAGCGTTCGGGGGTCTTCCTCTCTGTGTCTCGCCTGGGTGCAGAGTCATACGCTGCACTGTATAGGGACTTAACTTCTGGCAGCGTGTGCCCGTCTCCCTGTACATTGTATGCCTGGACAGTAAGGGCAGTGTCTTATACATCCTGGGTCTAGTTCATTCATTCATTCACTCAGTCATTCATCCAGTGAATACTTAGCCTACGTCGGGCCAGGTCCCGTTCTACTCTTGAGGATATATTGGCGAACACAACAAACGGGGTCTTTTTTTCCTCATGTGGAATCCTTGGAGGTAATGAACATTAAACTCATAACCACAAGTGGAAAATTTCCACAATGGGAATATAAATATAGATTTACATGACATGATAAATGTGAGAGAGGGCAAAGGAATATGGTACCCTTAGAGAGAGCAGTGGGTGGCCTTATTTATATTTTGGATCAGAAAAGGCCTCCAAAGTGGTAATGTTTAAGCTGAACCCCAAAGACACATGGTATTCCCTGTACACACAGCAGGAGCTAAGAAGTATTTCTCGCCTTGAGAAATGTTCAGCCATCTCTAAGGTCACATATGGTATAACCTCCTAACTTCAGAGAATCCTGCTGGCAGTGTGTTCCAGTGCAATCCTTCCCTCCCCTCACTTGCCACCAGCCTCCCAACGTGCCTCCTGGTGCTCCCCAACTCTAACAGCCCAAGGCAGCCCCTGCTGTGCCATCTCTAGTGGCAGTGGATTTGAACCAGTAGATCTCAGGCTACATGTAGAATTAGGACAAAAGTTGTTTTTAAGAATATACTTACGAAGCATGTCAGCAGCCTGTAGCACACTGATCCTAAAGATACCATACACCCTTGATAGCTGAGGCGTTGCAAAGTGAAAAGCACGTGGCCTTTGGGATTCGCCTTTCTGGGTGGGAACCCCAGCCCTGTGACCTCATATAGACAGGGTCCTAGTCTCATTCCCATCTGTGAAAGGAAGGCAAGCTCGCCTTAAACTCACGAGGCGAGTTTAAACTGTGAGCATTAATGTAACACACTAGGCATGGAGGGGACAGTCACTAAACATTCATCGTCATCTCCTACCCTCCCTTTCTCCCCAATTTTCTGACCCCTAGTTTCTCCTGAGTTCCCTAGTTCTCCCATCTGCCCCATGATCACATGAAGGCCAGCGTCTCTCCCTCAAAACCAGCCCAGAGGTTCTGAATCTGCTTCAGTTAAGAGACGTGTGGGCTCCCAGGGCCCAACCGCATGGAGGACATGCGTACCTAGAGACTGAGCAAGACTTCAGTACAGTCCAGGGCAAGACAGGGCACAGGAGCAATGCCTGCCATTGAACTGGGGGTCCTCCGAGGATTTGGTCCAGAAGGGGACTTGAGGCACCCAGCAGGGTGATCACTCAGAACCTGGGAGCAGGGTCCACATACACGCAGACAGAAGCCCAGGTATGGGGACCCTTACCTAGGAGGGAGGAAGAGGGGGCTATGAGTTAGGGCTCCCTAAGACCTTCAGGAGTTTGCGCACATGGCAGGCACGGGGCCTGGGTCATCTGAAAGAAAGAGTCCATTCTGGGTCCCCAGGGAGGGAGGTGCGAGCAGAGCCTGAGACCGTCTCCACCGAGCCCTGTAGGAACTGCATCCGTGAGATCAGCCTTGGAATGGGGCAGGAAGGCAGAGAACTGCAGGAGGAGAAACAGCAGACAGGACTGGACGTTTTGCTTATCTGCAAATCCCCTTTGTTCCCTTACAGGTAAGCATAGACACTCCCAGCTCCAGAAAGGCAGACCCGAAAGGTCGGAGCGCGCTGTTGGCTGATATCCAGCAAGGGACTCGCCTGCGCAAAGTGACGCAGATCAACGACCGCAGTGCCCCGCAGATCGAGGGTAAGTGAGCAGCTCGGCCCGACCTGCTGTGAGGCACAGCCTCCGGTGGCTGGGGCCACAGTTTCCCAGGACACATATCCGGCCGCCTCACACCTGCTCAACGGACAGGCCCAGTGCATGAGAGAATCAGAGATTTCTTTTCAGATGCACAGATGGTTTGGAGCATATCTTCCATCGCTCTTCAGATGCAAAAAAAAAAAAAAAAAAAAAGAACACCATGGTGGGGTAACTTTTCTTATTGTGATAAAATACACATAACGTGAAATTCACCATTTTAATGTATCCTATTCAGTGGCATTTATCAATAGTACATTCACAATGCTGTTGCGATGATCACCCCTATCCAGTTCCAGAACATTTCCATCACCCCAGAAGGAAACCCCATACCCATTAGTAGTTGTTCCCCTCCCTCCCAGCCCTCAGCTCCTGGCAGCCCTAATCTACTTTCTGTCTCCATGGATTTGCCCGTTCTGGGCATTTCATAGAAACAGAATCGTGCAATATGTGGCCTTTCGTGACTTGGTTCTCTCACGTAGCCTAACGTTCTCAAGCTTCATCCACGCTGCGTCAGTACTTCACTTTTTATCATCGAATAATATTTCATTGTGTGGACATAGCACATCTTATGTATCCTGTGTAGGGTAACACTTAAAGATCACTTACCCTATGTCAACATTGTCCTCAAACTCAGTAATAGGAAATGAAGGTCTCAACATTGAAAAAAAAAAATTTAAAGTTTTTGTTTCATTTTTCATAAGGAGAAAGATTTATTAAGAATTCTGGGTCAGGCGCGGTGGCTCACGCCTGTAATCCTAGCACTCTGGGAGGCCGAGACGGGCAGATATCTCAAGGTCAGGAGTTCAAAACCAGCCTGAGCAAGAGTGAGACCCTGTCTCTACTATAAATAGAAAGAAATTAATTGGCTGACTAAAAATATATAGAAAAAATTAGCCTGCCATGGTGGCACATGCCTGTAGTCCCAGCTACTCGGGAGGCTGAGGCAGAAGGATTGCTTACGTCCAGGAGTTTGAGGTTGCTGTGAGCTAGGCTGATGCCACGGCACTCTAGCCGAGGGCAACAGAGTGAGACTCTGTCTCAAAAAAAAAAAAAAAAGAATTCTGTCTCAGGGGATTACATGACTGAAGCTTTCTGTCTCCTAGAGCATGATATAGTAAATGAGTCCCATGCCCAGGTCAGATGACCCATCTTGAGTTCTGGCTCCGCTACCCAACAAATCAAGGAACCTCTTTGAGGCTGTTTGCTTATCTGCAAAATAGGGAGGATAATAATACCTGATCCTTTTTTCTTATTTTGGTCAAGATTGTTGAAAGTTGAAATAGTATATGCAGAACAATTTAGAATAGGTTGAGCATCCCTAATCTGAAAACCCTAAATGCAAACATTTTGAGTACTGACGGGGTGTCACAAGTGGGTAATAAGGTGACAGTGTAATGTTGCAGGAAAAGTGCCTGCATGTAACCTGGTGAAAATGTGGGATGGGCTTCTGGAAGGGCCAGAGCAATGTGCACTCATAACAGAACAAGAAATCATATCACTTTATAAAGTCAAAGAGAGACTTCTAAAACGAAAACCATTGTTAATGAGGAAGATGACTCTGGAGGAAATAATTTAAAAAGCCATCCAGCAGAACACTTCCTCATCCCTGGAGGACCCACTTCCTGGTCCCTCAATTGATTCTGATGTTTCCTGTCACCTAAAAAAATTAACTGCGGTTGTACAGTAACCTTCTAGTCCAAACACAGCATTGCAGGTGGAGACTGAAAGCCTGCTGTTTGTTGTGGTTGTTTTTTAACAGCTGATACAGGTATTGCAGTGCGGCTACTGCGTTGCTTAGTTACCTCAAGCACATAATTTTTTCACTGTATTAATGGTATGTCATATTTTGGCCATTAAGTACTCATGTGTGAGTAAGTATAAGAAAATGACCTCTTATCTGTAGCATATAAATTCAGAGTCAGGAATGATGGTGAAGCCAAACACCCACAGCTGGTCCACATGGGTGGCTGAGATAATGGTGACACCTTTGCTTTCTAATGTCTCAATATACACAAACTTTGCTTTATGCACAAAATTATTAAAAATATGGCATAAAATTAACCTTCAGGCTACATGTAAAGGGACATATGAAACATATAAATTTCATGTTCAGACTCAGATCTCATTCTCCAAAGTATTTCATTATGTAAATGCAAATATTTCAAAATTTTTACAGAATCTGAAATTTAAAACATTTCTGGTCCCGAGCTCAGATAAGGGATGCTCACCCTGTAATGTAAGGTATTATGTCTTCATATATTTTGCAATGATGTGCACAACGGTAGTTCTTAAAGATAGACCTAAAAATATAATTGTTTCTCCTACCTATAATTATATATGTTAATGCACAAGGATAGACACGATTTTAAGACATATTTCAACATTGCTTACAATAAAAATTAATTTCTGGTTAGACCCACCATCTAATTGGTTAAGCCCAATTAACAGAGAAATCCATTTTATTGGAATACTCCTATTCCAATACTTCCTAATCATTCCAATGAGTAAATGTATGATATTAATGCTCAGAATAGTCTGGCCACTTTCATCCACCAGTGGGCACTGTGCCCTAATTGCTTGGTGCATATTAGCTTCAGGTTGTAAATATTAATATTTTCTGCCAAGAATTCTTGTCTAAGCAGAATATCTTCTCGTTTTCTGTAGTTGGTAATCATACGGAAGGCTGGAGTTAGTGACACGTCTCCCCAGGGCTCATGAGCTTTCTGTTCCATGGAAGAAAAGGCAGGGGAGCGTGAGGGGCTCAGGTCCAGGAGCTGCAGAGACAGGAAGGAAAATTCTGAAGCAGAAATCACTGCTGTCGATCCTTCCTGCCTGCCATTCTGGGCAACGCTCTGTGGACAATAAGTTAAAATGACTGAATGAATTAAATCCATGGGTTTTCTTTGTCTAGTCCTCCCACAGCCACGTTGCAAATAGGACCAGCTCTACCCCTACCACGTTTGGTTTCTAATTCAAAAGGTGCTGCCAGTTCCCCCGTTGGCATCTACAGAATGGCAGTATTCAGGTCCCTTTGTTTTGGTCACTTTTTGAAGGGTTGGTTGGCCACAGTCAGCCAGCTCTTTGGTAGGACTGGGGAGAGTATTAGACAGGGTCTACTACTACAAATGGGTCTGCAGGGTATCAAGGCAGAGAGGGTGCTTAGGGAGGATGCTGAGTAGAAGGGTGACATTAGAGGTGAGAGAATGGGAAGGTGACAAGTGAAGTGTTAGACCATGGCCAATAATGAGAACTGGCTGCTCAGCTCTGCTCACAAGTCCTCATCTATTTGCCTCTTTTCTCTAAAGGTTCTAAGGGAACCAGCAAAGAAGGAGGAGGGTCTACAAACTCACGAGCGGTGAACACACCCCCAGCCCTGGGAGATCTGTTTGCTGGTGGCTTTCCCGTGTTGCGCCCAGCAGGCCAGAGGGATGCAGCAGGTAAGGAAGAATTCAGACTGCCTGTCTTGTGGTCTTTATCTCCTTAACTTGTGAAACCAACTGGGCCATCCAGACATGCCAGTAAGGGACATGTTTTTAGTGAGCAGTCACAGGGAAGGAGATCATGTATTTGGGCCCTTAAGCACTAGGAGTTTCCAAAGCACAAAATTGCCCAGGGAATCTTTTAAATCATCATCCTGCTTAAATGATCCCACTGTACCAGTTGAAGAATGAATTGCCATAGTGTGAAGTACTGAGTGATGGTGTGTTGGTGACCCAAACTGCAACATGTAGACAGAAGTTACAAATTGTAATAGATGATAGTGACATCACTGTGGACTCACTAGCAATGTGGGAGTTGTAATGGTTTAGTCGTTGTATCAGTTAGGTATTGCTGTGTAACAAAACACCCTAAAACATAAAGGCTTTAAACAACCATTTATTTAGCCTACAATTCTGTGGCTTAGTGGTTTCAGCTGGACTCCCTCTAGCATCTGCAAACAACTTCAGGTTGAGTGGGGACTTTGCTGACCTTGTATTTCTCCTACCTCTGGGGCCTCCACTGCAATAACTGGCCTGACTCACCTCGAATCCATGTGGTCTCTCAATATCCAGCAAGCTGGCCTGGGCTTGTTTTCATGGCAGTGGCATAGTTCCAAGAGAAAAGACAGAAGTGTGTGAAGTCTCTTGGGGCTTAGTCTTGGAAGATTACCAGGAAGTAACTTGGAAGTCTAGGAAGTATTACTTCCTACCACATCCTCTTGGCCAAAGCAAGTCACAAGGCCAGCCCAGAGGCAAGGATGGGTAAATAGACTTCACCTATTGATGAGAAGAACCACAAAGTCACATTGGAAAGATTATGGAATCAGGCAAGAGCAGGTAATTAAGACCATTTTTGTAATCAGTCTACTGACATCATTTGTGTTGTAGTGGGCAGCAGATGTTTTGAAAGTATTGCATTAAAATGGGCAAAATATTAATATATATTTACTATGAGCAAAAAGAGTGTTCCTATGATTGTGCTTTTTAGCCAGCAACTGATTAAAACTCCAAGAATGTCATTAATTTAAGAACTATGCAGATCTCCTACCAGATCTTCCACAGTGTGGCTTTTCTAACCGTTTCCATGGCATCTGTGACTGTTTAACATCATGGAATGCACTTGCTGTCTGCACCCACTGATAAGTCTAGCAAAGATAAGGCCTCCAGGGTCCTCTGAGATCTGACTTGAACCTTCTCAGGGGCCATTTTCATTTTCTCATTTTCACTGAGAGTTTGGCAGAAAAGATAGTGCAAAGGTCTTTCTCAATAATGAGAGTGGGTATTCGTCAGTGCCCTCTTATTTTTCAGAATTCCTAAGTGCTATCAAACGACTATCCTGGCCAGGCGCGGTGGCTCACACCTGTAATCCTAGCTCTCTGGGAGGCCGAGGTGGGCGGATCGTTTGAGCTCAGGCGTTCGAGACCAGCCTGAGCAAGAGCGAGACCCCATCTCTACTATAAATAGAAAGAAATTAATTGGCCAACTAATTATATAGAAAAAATTAGCTGGGCATGGTGGCGCATGCCTGTAGTCCCAGCTACTCGGGAGGCTGAGGCAGCAGGATTGCTTGAGCCCAGGAATTTGAGGTTGCTGTGAGCTAGGCTGACGCCACGGCACTCACTCTAGCCTGGGCAATAAAGTGAGACTCTGTCT
>VSMD01090220.1:0-45733 GCA_008750895.1 Mirza zaza | reverse complement strand
TGGTCTTCTTAGACATGATGGGCTATTAAGCAGAAAGAATTAAAAATACTGCCGAGCTGTGCAACTATTCACAAATTCCACTTCAAACACAAACACAGCGCACCATTGTTAAAGGCTGATAGCAGGCTGGCGTACTCAACCCCGACAACTTGCAATCCAGCCTCGTGCAGTAGTGGCGCCAGTCAGGCAGGAGAAGTTAGAACCAAATCATGAGGATAGCAGCCGTCAATTCAGCCCTTACGGCTTTCTAATGTTCTAAACACGCTTGTCAATCTGGGAGGATTATTTCATTGATATTTATTTTATTCTTTGGCATTGTAATATGTTCATTTTAAAAATAAAACAAAAATACAAAATAACAAAACAAAATATTACCTTACCCCACTGAGATTGGCCTTTATCAAAAAATCCCCAAACAACAAATGTTGTTGAGGATGTAGAGAGACAGGAACACTCTTACACTGCTGGTGGGACTGCAAATTAACTCGACCTCTGTGGAAAAGAATTTGGAGATACCTCAAAGAGCTAAAAATAAAAATACCATTCAATCCAGCAATAGCACTATTAGACATCTACCCAAAAGAGTAAAAGACATTCTATAATAAAGACATCTGCACCCGAATGTTTATGGCAGCACAATTCACTATTGCAAAGTTGTGGAAACAATCCAAGTGTCTGTCAATTCATGAGTGGTTTAATAAAATTTGGTATGTGTATACAATGGAATATTATTCAATTATAAGAAAT
This sequence comes from Mirza zaza, assembly GCA_008750895.1. Classification (NCBI taxonomy): domain Eukaryota; kingdom Metazoa; phylum Chordata; class Mammalia; order Primates; family Cheirogaleidae; genus Mirza; species Mirza zaza. The sequence continues at coordinate 44,986 of VSMD01090220.1, read as the reverse complement.
GACAGTGATCTAGCACCTCTTATATTTTCCTGGATAGAGCTTGAGTCCATCCTCCAAAGTGAGGTATCACAAGATTGGAAGAATAGGCTCCACATGTACTCGTCATCTAATTGGCACTAACTGGTCAACACTATGGTGCTCACGGGGTAGTAATATTCTTCAGGGATTATGGGGTTGGAGGTGGGTAAACTCACAACTAATGGACATGGTGGATGTTGTAGGGGGCAAAAGGCACACCTCAAATCAATGTTTGGGTATGGTGAAGTCATAACATGTAACCAAAATGTTTATACCCCCATAATATCCTGAAATAAAAAATAAATAATAAAAAAGAACAAAATGTATTAATAAAAATAAAAGCATTTGTTCTGTAAAATTTAGATTCAGTCCAAAGGCTGCACTTAAGGACTTAGAAGGCCACAGGTTCCCCACCCACCCCTCAGTTAAGGCCTTAAAATGTCCCTGTTAAAACACTTAAGGGGCCAGGCGCAGTGGCTCACACCTGTAATCCTAGCACTCTGGGAAGCCAAGGCAAGAGGCTCACTTGAGGTCAGGAGTTCAAGACCAGCCTGAGCAAGTGCAAGACTCCGTCTCTAAAAATATAGAAAAGTTAGCCAGATGTATGGCACATACTTGTAGTGGTAGGTACTCAGGAGGCTGAGGCAGGAGGATCGCCTGAGCCCATGAGCTGGAGGCTGCAGTGAGCCATGACTCCACCACTGCACTGTATCTGGGGACAGAGGGAGACTCTGTCTCAAAAAACAAATTTAAAAAAAATATGGATTGATTGGCAGTGGGATGGGGAGTGGAGGGAGAAGCAAAGGGAACTTTAGATTTTCCAAAATATTTTTGAAGAGTTTTATGAAAATATTTTATTCATAAAGTTTGGAACTTAATTCCACATTCATGTATTCGTTCACTTCACAGATATTTCCTCCTACGAGCCAGGCACTGCCTGGCACACATACCGGGGGCACATCCCTCTCTGCTCTGGCCGACAGGGTCTCCAGGTTTCCTAAGGCTCTCGCAAATTATCCCCCGAGTGTCACTTAGCCTGCACTGCCTTGCATTGTGCATTTCATGGGGCAGCCCCTGCTCTACCCCTGCAGTTTCAGCTACGGGAGGGGAAAGTTGCATTCCGTGTTTAGCGCTGACCAGTATCTCACGGTGAGGACATTAGGAGTGTCAGTGGGATGCTGACGGTGCTGGGCAGTGTGCAACAGGCCTAGAACTCGGAAGTACATTCTATACGTGTATACTCCTTAGGTTCCAACTCACACAGGGTCTTCCGCCCCTATTTCCTAATGACCTGTTTGGGCCTACTGGCTCATTTCCCCCTGAGGATCAATTTGAACTGCACAGGAAAATATCCTGACGTATTAATATTTAATCATAAAAGATATGGTAATGTTTTAATATCCAACTCTTCCATTTGAATCATTAGGGACTATTTTTATGATATATTTATTTCAAGGACTTTTTAAATATGAGCATTGATTTGTAAGACGAAAGAATGAGTTTGGAAAGAGCAGAGCCTCTACATTAAAAAACATTAGTGTACATTCCAGCTGCAGAGCTTAATTCATATGACTTCTTCGATTCACAGTAACGTTTACTTAGCACCTACTACGTGCTGAAAAGATGTGCAAGACATTGAGGTCTGAATTGTGAAATAAGCATGAGCCTTTCAACAGTGAGCTTAGGATCTAGGAAGAGCTAAATAAACAACTACAACCATAGCAATAAGTACAGGCATGAGGTTCGTACAGAAAGCTAGAAGAATACGTGGCAGCACATCTGTTGTATTTTAAGGAATCAAGGAAGGAGTATTTGGAGAAACAAAAGTAGAAATCAGCCAAAAAAGGAGAGAGATAAAGGATAAACAAAGCACGTCAGGCAGCAGAAACGTGAAAGTGAGGTTCACAGGTGAGGTTCACAGGTCTCACAGGTGAGAAAGAGCATATATGTTCATTGATGAAGCCAATGTGAATTTCTGTATTTTATATTAAAATGGCAAATGTAATACTTGTAATATCCACCTCACAGGGGCTTATTTATAAAAATCAAATAAGATGAAAATGTGAGATAATATATATGAGAATTTGAGCATTTCTGCTTTCACTAGGGTAGTTTCTATTTATAGTAAAGACTCTTTTTAAATTATGACTATTATTTAATTGTTAAGGTACAGGTAGAAAAACAATTTTAAGTTATCAAATTCAGTTTATAAATATTATTACTCTGTGTATAAATATAGTACATTTAATCAAGTTACTTACAAGGTTTTTACATCTTAGTTAAAATCCCTTATACATTGTAAATGCTATAAATTTAATATATCCAATTTTCTAAGTACCTAAATCTCTAACAAATAAAATGTTCCTAATTATTAAATAAGTCTTATAAATCTAATGAGTTAAACTCATAAAGTTGATAAATTTTAAGTATTTCAATGTTGATTATCTCAGTGAAAATTCCTTTATACTTTTCAATCATGAATGTAAACATAATTAGTCTCTTTACACATTTCAAATAGAAATATAAGGTTTATCTGTCAGGTCTCTAATCTACCAAATTCTTTTAAGCATAATAAATACCACAACTGTGTATACACAGTTGTTCTCAATGTAATACAAAAATATTCAAATATCTATTTGATTTTCTTCATAATTTTTAGTATTTCATTCCAGTTGTTCTAGTATTCATATTTGATACTTATCTACTAACAATTATATCATTTAAACAAATCAGGATTGTCTTTTAAGTATTTCTATATTAAGCATAGATATATTTGGTCAGAATGCTGGTGTCAGTTGAGAGCATGAACCCTGTAGTTACAAAAACAAATCTCCATAAATTACGAAGAACCGCAGGGCCCACAGAGTCATCTGATTTAAATGTAAACCCTATCAACTAAATTCCCTCATCTGCTGACTGAATTCAACAAATTTATTTACTGCCAAACTCTGTTCTGAAATGTGTTTCCTATTTTTCCCATCTGTTAAGACCACAATTTGTATAGGTATTTGCATTATGTCCCACTGGATTCTCGTCCTCCCTCAAGAGTTTGTTACCCAATTCACATTTTAACAAACAGTGCCAGGCACTGCCCCAGGCTCTGAGGTAGAACCAAGGCACACAAGGCTTGCTCTCCCATGGAGCATACATTCTAACATCTTGGCATCCGACTAGGGCTTAGACGGGGAATTAAACAAGATTGTGAAATAGTATCAAGTGGCTTCTTTCAGGAGTTGGTCAGATAAGCCCTTTCCCAGTAGAAAGTGAGCAAGATCTGTAAAGATGGGGAGAGACTTGTCTGAACAGAAGGACAGCTGGTGAGTTAGGGTTGAATGTAATGTACTTAAGTTGTCTGAAAGTCACTCAGTCAGGCCAGAATGTATTAAATTAAAGAGAGAAGATCGAAGATATATTTACAGGCCAGATCTTTCAGACATTTTTAGGCAAGGATAAATGTTTGGAATTTTAAAAAATGGGGGAGTTTTAAGCAAGGGTGTGTCATGGGCACATTTTAAAATCTCTTTACTGATTCATGAGTGAAAAACTGATTTTAAGGAGTTAGAATGAAAAGGAGTGAGATAAGAATGCAATTAATCAGGTGACAGTTGATGGTGACTCGATTAAGGAGATAAATGTGAAGGTAGTGAGAAAAGATCCCATTCACAATGTATTTCAGCATTAGAACACGTTACACCTGCTGACGGATTGAATCTGGACCCTAAGGGCAGAAGGGAAAATCATTTACTGTTGATGTATTACTTCAAAAATTAGAGTTTGAGAAACATGGTTGTGAAAGTTCTATTTTGAGAATGTTAAGGTGGAAATGCTTATTGAACTTCCAAGTGGTGGTGTCAAGGGCACCGTTTAATACATGTCTGGGGTCATGGAGAAAAGTCAGGGGTAAGGAATGTATTTTAGAGTCACCGATGGATAGATGTATTTAAAGTCATGAGACAGTGATATAATAGGGAAAGCAGGCAGACAGACAAGATCAAAAGGCCTGAGAGCAAGTGCTGCAGTATTTTCAAGATGGGAAGAAAAGGAAGAGGAACTGGCAATAGGAAAGAAGAAGGAAGAAAGAAAGCAAATGGTGAAATATTTTATAGAAGAAAAAGCTGAACATTTGTTTTCACAGAAGCCCAGGGAAAAAAGAGTTCAAGACGGAAGGTGTGGTCTGCTGTGCCCAACACTGAGGATCAGCTGGGCAAGACACAGGCAGGGAAGTGGATACTGAATTTGACAACACAGAGGTCAGTCAGAGCTGGACCAGAGAGGGTCGAATAGACTATGAGGTGAGGAAATGAAGATAGTATCTATAGAAAATCCATTCAATAAATACACACTATTTTATTCTTCTATTAAGTGGAGTAGAGAGATGAGGCAGTAGCTAGAAAAGCAAATGGAGTCAAGGGGTAAAATGATACTTTTTTTAATCAAAGGAAAGCATGATTCTATTCTGAGAGAACTAAAACAAAAAAAAATAGAATTCACTTATTTAGATCTGTGGAAAATGACCTTGGTATTTTGATGGGAATTGTGTTATTCTGTAAATCACTTTGTGTTGTATGGACATTTTAACAATGTGGACTCTTTCAGTCCATGAGCATGGGGATGTTTTTCCATTTGTCTGTGTCATCTATGATTTCTTTTGTCAGCGTTTTGTAGCTCACCTTGTAGAGATCTTTCACCTTTTTGGTTAGGTGTATTCCCAGGTATTTTATTTTATTTGCAGCTATTGTAAAAGGTATTGAGCTCTTGATTTGACTCAGCTTGACGCTGTCAGTGTATAGAAATGCTGCTGATTTGTGTACATTGATTTGGTAACCTGAGACTTTGCTGAATTCATTTTTCAATTCTAAAGCATTTTCTAAATTAAGAAAATAACTAGACACTCTTACTTGAAAAATAATATTTATTGAAACGAAGAAACAAAAACCTAAAAACACCTAGAAAAACATATTTTTTTTAAAGAGAGACACCTTAGAAATGAAGAATGAGGCACAGAAGGCAGCTCCGTGGGCTGGGCGGGGAGACCTGGGTGGCAGTGGAGGCGGCAGGGCGGGAATCGCCTCGGAGGCACTGAGGGGCATCTGCCTCCCTGCTGTTTGCAGCTCTTGTAGAAAGTGAAGGACTTGGTGTTTTTGATACAGAGGGTAAGGTGGACTCAACTTCCTCGCGCGCGTTTGTGCTCCCAACAGGCCCTTTCGCCTAGTCTCTGCTCCCCTCCAGCCTGCTCCAGGATGGTCCCGTCCGCCTGCCCCGCCGCCCCGCCCCGCCCCGCCCCGCCCCGCCCCGCCCCGCCCGGAAGGGACGCCCTCACAACTCCTCCGGTCTCCCCAGACCCGTGTGTCATCTACTGCTTCCTCCTTCTCCTTAGTCGTCACCACAGTCCACCGGACGTTGTGACTGGCAGGGCTACTCTAATTAGTGACAGGGAAGCTGTCAGTATGTGTCAGCTGTGAAAAGGCAAAGTGTCCTGGCAGCTGGAAATATGAAAGTCTTCAGTCGAACTTTTGAGACTGGGGATATTTGTGAGGTAATTCATTGAAAACGTTGTCCTGTTAATTTAATAGTTATTGTACTACTCAGTTTTTCATTTATTATGGGTCAGTTTTGTCCTTTTGTACATTCTAAATAAAATTTCTAATGGCTCTTTGAAAATATTGTGTTGACTCTGGGCATAGAACTCACCCAGACTGCCGTGTTAGGCCTGCAGCCTGTGCTTTAAGGTGGATTTTACTTTTGTCCTTTGGCCAGTTATAAAGGGCAAGCTTTGTGTTCAGTCACTGTGCTGCAATAAAGTAAAACACTGTATCTTCCAGCATTATGGGGAAAAATAATGAACATTTGTAGGAAAAAATAAAACCTTCACACACCATTTAAATTCTTAAGATTGGATTTTTAGTGATTCATTTATTCTAAAAATTTTCTAAAGCTACCACATTTATATATTTTAAGTTGTAATATATTTAAATGATTATAAATCAGATGCAAAATTTTCAAGAGCAATAGTTCCATCAAGACAGTGCTTAAATAAAAAATAAACTATTGCAATTTTCAGGTTAAGTAATAAAGTATGTATAATTACAGTGGCCAATGTATGCATTTAGTGAAGTATATCTATCTTCTTATAGGAGCTCCACCAATCACTTTGTGATGAAGTAAATGTAATGAACAAATAAACACTGTTCTATATAGTATTTTTTAAAATATAGATGCCAATGATGTAGGAGACAAGAGATAACTGACAAGAACTAAGTATTTGAGACCAGATGAGATCCAGTACTTAAGTAATGGTAGATCTTGGATAGGAACTAGGGCAGTTCACTCATTGTAACAAGAAAGAAAAAAATTGAGTAGGGAGTAGATGCAGGTAGTTTGTTGATTTGGTGGTGAGAAGGAAAGGGAAAATGTGCCAGATTATGTCCATTTTTCTCAATGATATGTAAAGCAAGATATCAGTTAACAGTGAAGGGAAACTAGATTTAAAAGGTGAGAAGTGAGGGAGGTTGTTAAATAGCCATTTTAGAAAGAGGAAAAAATATAGAAAGAAAGTATGGTCAGATTGCTGGGCACTGATAGGTTTCCATTTGAAATAGTGGTCATGAATTTGTGTTAGATTCTTCAGCACTATAGTGCCATGTTATTGGGCAGAACGGGGACTAGATGAAACCCACAAGGGCTGATTTTCTGACACAGGAATTGAACAGGAGAAAGAGGTGAGGGAGCTAAGAATGTCTGGAAAACAGAAATTATAGCAACAAAACATGAAATCCAAGCTGGGTAGGGAGGATTTGAGGGCCCTAGGAATTGGCATTGAGAAAAAGAAGTGGTGATGTAGTTATTGTTGCTGATGAGCCCAACAGTATGACGTGGAATGGAGGGCTGGTGGTGGGCAAACACATTGGACATGAGCAGATGGAGTGAAGGGGAGGATTATCTAAAATTGTTATGGAAGTTACAAGTAGTGGTCATGGAAATGAAAGGGAAGATGTTAAGCCAATGATAAAGTCATAGACAAATGAAGAGGATTGACTGGGAGATAAGTAAATAACAATCATACTAACAAGAGGAGGTCACAGAGGTAACATAAAAGTATGGCATTAACCAAGAATAAGTGGAATTAAGTGGAATAGAAAGTCAAAAATATTCATTTCCATGTCTAAACTCTATATTCTAAATTGTTTCAATGAGCTATATAAATGCCAGATTTTCTTCCTTTTAAATTAGTACCATGTAGGTTTACAAATGCACATGATATACAACAAATATAAACTTTTAAAAAAGACTTTAAAACTTAAGCAAACTTACCCCTATAAAGTGTTTAGCTTGTTAAATACATGTATATTGAAAAAATTCAAAATCTTCTCTACATCTTAGAGTTGCAGTTGGCTATCTTTTTCCTGTAAAAAGTCAGAGAATAAACATCTTAGGCTTTGTGGGACATACAGGCTTTATTGCAACTACGCTACTCTGCCACTGCAATGTGGACGCAGCCAGAGACAATGTGTAAATAAATGAGCAAGTGGTTGTGATACAATAAAACTTTATTGATACAAACAAGTGGCTTCTGCCTACAGTCCCAACTACTTGGGAGGCTGAAGCAGGATGTTCACTTGGGCCCAGGAGTTTGACACTGCAGTGAGCTATGATTGTACTGCTGTATCCCAACCTGGGTGACAGTGAGACACTGTCTCAAAGGCAGAGCACGGAGCTGCCAGCCCACCCAGGGTCACTTCCCCCACCACAGACCTGAGCCAGGGTGGTGGGTGCCGTACTGCTTGTGCACCCATGGTATGTGTATCCTGCCCAGGAAGTCTCCTTGTCACTGGATCCCACACAAACATTCCCCAGAACCCACTCAGACTGTGACAACCAGAGGTCCAGGGAGAGAGAGCTGCAGGATTTCTGGAGTTCCGACCTGTAAGGCAGGCTGCCCCTGGGAATGGGAAAGTGCTGTGAACCACAACACTCTTTGGGACAAAGGAAATCAGAATGCATGCTCTCCTCCACCTGAGAGCCCTTGGCTTGTGATCTGAAGTCGTCTGCACCCCTTCCAGTAGAAACACACGTGCAGAGTGGAGTCTGAGGGTAAGAGAGTGTTCCCACCCCAGAACAAAAGTGGCAGCAGAGCCTGGGAAGGGACATGGAGATGGGGATTTCCCCTCTCCCCTACCTCCCACTGCTGTGGACATACTGCATCTGCTCACCACACCCCCAGTGGGCACCTCTGTGAAATTCAACATAAGCTCTGCAGCACCCTCATCTGGGCTGATAGTACTTCTGCCCCTCACTGGGGTGTATGAGAGCAAACTTGGTGGCCCAGCCCTGTCCAGCTTTGTCTGCCTGCTCTAGGGCTGAGCGGGAAATGCAGAACAGCTAGGCATTCCACAGACCACTCCACTCCACAGCAAACTGGAACCAAACACACAGGTGTGCTCCTACTGCAGCTGGCTCTTACGCATAAGTGCCACTTACTGGCCTAGTGGTTGAACTACAGCCTAGTACTTTTTCTACTATAATCACCATCTGAGAAAGACTGGAGAAAAACTATTGATAACCAAGGAACATATACAGAGACTTGGCACCCCAAAATACCCCAATTTGAAGCTAAATGAACAACTACAACATATATTTCAGGCACACCCTCAAGGGGGAGAAAATAAAAAATAGAATGAAATAAATTAAATAAATAAATTCCACTCAAGAGTCAAGTCAAAAATAAGATGGAATAGCTAGCTTTTCCAGATGAAAAGGAGCAAGTGTAAGAACTCTATCAGTATGAGCAAACACACTGTTTTGACATCCTCAAAGGATCACACTAGCTCTCTAGCAATAGATCCCAACCAAAAGGAAAATGCTGAAGTGACAGAAAAAGAATTCAGAACATGGATTATAAGGAAGTTCAAAGAAATCCAAGAGAAAAATGAAAATCAACACAAAGAAACCAAAAAAGTAATCCGGGGTATGAATGAAAAATTTACTAATGAGATAGATTTATTTAAAAGAAAGAAGAGGGAAATAAAGAGAGAGAGGAAAAAAAGAAGCCAAACAGAACTTCTGAACTTCTAGAAATACACATTGATGGATTTACAAAATGCAGTTGAAAGCTCAAACAATAAAATAGGCCAATCCAAAGAACAAATTCCAGCTCTTTTTCGTGGTGCCTCGGAGGCGGTCAGCTGCTTCAGGATGAAGCTAAATATCTCCTTCCCAGCCATTTGCTGCTAGAAACTTACTGAAGTGGATGATGAACACAAACTTTGTACTTTCTATGATAAGCGTATGGCCACGGAAGTTGCTGCTGACACTCTGGGTGAGGAATGAAGGGTTACGTGGTCCGAATCAGTGGTGGAAACGACAAGCAAGGTTTCCCCATGAAGCAGGGTGTCTTGACCCATGGCCATGTTCGCCTGCTACTGAGTAAGGGGCACTCCTGTTACAGACCAAGGAGAACTGGAGAAAGAAAGCACAAATCTGTTTGGGGCTGTATTGTGGATGTCAAACTGAGCGTTCTCAAATTGGTTATTGTATAATAAAGGAGAGAAGGATATCCCTGGACTGATTGATACTACAGCACCTCGTCGTCTGGGGCCCAAAAGAGCTAGGAGAATCTGCAAACTCTTCAATATGTCTAAAGAAGATGATGTTTGCCAATATGTTGTGAGGAAGCCCTTAATCAAAGAAGGTAGAAACCTAGGACCAAAGCACCCAAGATTCAGCTACTTGTAACTCCACGTGTCCTGCAACATAAATGCCGGCATATTGCCCTGAAGAAGCAGCATACTAAGAAAAATAAGGAAGAGGCTGCAGAATATGCTAAACTTTTGGCTGAGAGAATGAAGGAAGCCAAAGAAAAGTGCCTGGAACAGATTGCCAAGAGACGTAAGCTGTCCTCTCTGGGAGCATCTACTTCTAAGTCTGAGTCCAGCCAAAAATAAGATTTTTTGAGTTAAATAATAAATAAGACCATATCCAAAAAAAACAGAACAAATTTCAGAGTCTGAAGACAGTCATTTTGGATTAGCCCCATCTGACAAAAATAAGGAAAAAAGATTAAAAAAATTAATAAAGACTTTGAGAAATATGGGATAATGTAAATGTCCCAAACTAAGAATCATAAATATTCTTGAGGAAGAAGAAGAAGTAAAAGCAGAAAGTTTGGAAAATATATTTGAGGAAATAATTGAGGAAAATTTCTCTGGTCTTGTTAGAGATTTAGACAGCCAGAAACAAGAAGCTCAAAGAACACCCAGAAGATTCATTGCAAAAAGGACATCACCAAGGCATGTAGTCATCGGTATATTTAAAGTCAACATGAAGGAAAGAATTCTGATGGCAGTGAGGCAAAAATATCAAATAACTTATAAAGGAAAACTTAGCAGATTAACTGCAGAAATTTCACTAGAAAACTGATAAGCCTGAAGGGAATTGGATACTATCTTTAGTCTTCTTAACCAAATAATTGTCACGCAAGAATTTTATATCCTGCAAAACTAAATCTCACAAATGATGGAATAATAAAGTCTTTCTCAGATAACCAAACACTGAAAGAATTTGTCAACACTAGATTGGCCCTAAAAGAAATGCTCAAAGGAGTTCTAAACATCAAAACGAAAGGTTGTTACTCACCGTATAAAAACACTCAAAAGTAAACAACTCACAGGCTTATAAAATAGTGACACAATGGCAGATACAAAGACCACTGGCTAGATTAACCAAAAAGAGAGGAGAGAGGATTCAAATAAACTCAATTAAAAATGAAAAAGGAGACATTACTGCTAATACCATAGAAATACAAAAGATCAATGGAGACTACTATAAACATCTCTATGCACACAAACTAGAAAATTTAGAGAAAATGGATAAATTCCTGGAAACATACAACCTTCAAATCTTGAATCAGGAAGAAATAGAAAATCATTCTATGAAGTCAGTACCACCCTGATACCAAAGTCAGCAAAGCACCCAACAACCACACAATAACGCTACAGACCAATATCACTGATGTGCATAGAAGTAGGAATTCTCAACAAAATACTAGTAAATGGAATCCAACAGGACATCAAAGAGATAATTCATCAGAATCAAGCGGGTTTCATCCCAGGGATTCAACATTTGCAAGTCAATAAATGTGATTCAACACATAAGCAGAATTTTTTTAAAAACCCATGTGATCATTTTAATAGATGAAGAAAAAGTATTCAATAAAATGCAGCATCCATCACGATAATAGTACCTCAACAAACTAAGCATAGAAGAAACATACCTCAAATTAATAAAAGCCATATACAAGAAACCCACAACTAACATCGTACTGAATGGGGAAAAATTGAAACCATTTCCCCTAAGAATTGCACTAAGACAAGGATGTCCACATTAACCACTTCTATTCAACATAGTACTGGAGGTCCTAGCCAGAGCACTCAGGCAAAAGAAAGAAATAAATGGCATCCAAGTTGGAAAAGAGAAAGGTAAACTACCTCTGTTTTCAGATGATATGATCTTATAGCTAGAAAGCCCTAAAGACTCCTCAGAAGATTTCTAAATTTGATAAGTGCATTCAATAAAGTATCTGTTTACAAAATTGATGTATGTAAATCAGTAGAATTGCTATACACCAATAATGACCAGTCTGAGAATCACTCAATCCCAGTTATAGTAGCTACAAAAAAATAAAATAAAATACCTAGAAATACCCTTAACCAAGAAGGTGAAAAAACTCTACAAGAACTACAAAACCCTAATGAAAGTAAAGGTAGATGACACAAACAAATGTTTGTAAGTAAAGGTAGATGACACAAAATATCCCAGGTTCATGGATTGGAAGAATCAATACTGTGAAAATGACCATACTACCCAAACTAATCTATAGATACAACACCATCCATATTAAAATGGCAATATCATTTTCCACAGAATTAGAAAAAATAAGCCTAAAATTATACTTCAAGGAAATAGTAACCAAAACAGCATTGTAATGGTACAAAAGTAGACACATAGATCAATGGAACAGAATAGATAACCCAGAAATAAAGCCAAATACCTACAACCAACTTATCTTCAACAAAACCGACAAACACATACCCTGGGGAAAGGACACCCTATTCAATAAGTGGTGCTGGAAAAATTGGATAGCCATATGTAGAAAAATAAAACTAAATTCTTTTTTTTTTTTTTTTTTTTGAGACAGAGTTTCACTTTATTACCCAGGCTAGAGTGAGTGCCGTGGCATCAGCCTAGCTCACAGCAACCTCAAACTCCTGGGCTCAAGCAATCCTGCTGCCTCAGCCTCCAGAGTAGCTGGGACTACAGGCATGCACCACCATGCCCGGCTAATTTTTTCTATATATATTTTAGTTAGCCAATTAATTTCTTTCTATTTATAGTAGAGATGGGGTCTCGCTCTTGCTCAGGCTGGTCTCGAACTCCTGAGCTCAAATGATCCGCCCACCTCGGCCTCCCAGAGAGCTAGGATTACAGGCTTGAGCCACCTCGCCCTGCCGAAACTAAATTCTTGTCTCTCATCATATACAAAAATTAACTCCTGATGGATTAACCACTTTGGTACAGCGCCCACCGGCCACAAAACCTTGCTCACAGCCAGCAGTCATAGTCCACAGGATAGTTTGTGCTGTGCATTGACGACGAATCCGTTTTGCTCTTGTGTGATTAGGAAAGCTTTAAAGCACTGAAAGCTTGTTTTACTTTACAGGCAGCTTTACTTGTAATGTAAATCAGAATAGGAAACATACATATATGTTTTTATTATGTTATTTTTAAATGTTCACAATTTTATTTTGATAAATGAAAAATTAGAAAAGTCAATTCAAAATTATAGTTTTAGTTCATTCATATCATAAAGAAATAAGGCAAGTTTTTGAATATTATGATAAATTTTATTCTTTGGTATGATAAATTTTGAAGCATGGAGCTACACATAGGCCAACATTACATTGTTTACAATAGTATCTAGTACTACGCCTTTTATTATTTTTTGAGCATACAATATATCTTCTTAATGGATTTTTCCTTTTTGTTTTATCACTATTATAAGGTGCTAGAAAATGTCTTTCTCTAAAATGCATGAGATTTTCTGATGCAGTACAAGGGTTGTATTGCCTTGATTCGGAGTACTATTGTAGAAGTTTTGTTATTAACACCAAATGATATGCGGACATTGATATAGTTGTTTTGTGTTAAATTTATATAGACAATAAGCATTCCATATTGAAATGTTTAGTAAATGAAAAAAAGAATTTCTTGTACCATTTCAGCATTTTTCTTGTGGATGAAATCGTATTTATAATTCCGTCACTTTTATCAACTATACCCATCAATTTGCTATAGTCTATAATACATGAAGGCTTTTGAATATTTTCACCCATTTGATAATTTTTCTTTTCACAATCCTTATATTTAGCCGAATGACTTGTGGACAACATCCAAACTTCACATTTGTCCTGCCATTTCAGTGCAAGCAAATTTCCTGATGATCTAAAACTAAGTTCTTCTCCGTTTTCTAATTTTTCTGGCATTTTTGACATACCTTCCCATCACTATTTTACTGTCCCACATGCGTTTGTTGCAAAGCTGTCCAAATATTGGATAGTGCAGAACTTGAATAGCAATGATCAACGAATAATTGATGACCCTTTCCTAAATAAGGTTACCACAATATTGCCACTTTTACCTAATTTTTCAGAAAATGTTTGCACTTCGGTAGTTAAGCCGGTATAAACAATTATATCCAAGACTTATCCTGTTAAACAATCGCACAGCACAAACGATTTTATCCCAAACCTACTTCTCTTGGATGGTATATATTGCTTGAAAAATTATCGTCCTTTAAAAAGCAAGAGACTGTCATCAATGCATAAAATCCTGAATGGATAAAATGATTTTTTGAATGTTTTGCGCAGCTTATCAAAAGGTTCACGGATTTTTGTCAGTTGGTCTTCTGAACTTTCAGATTTTTTATTGCTGAAGCAAAGCATCTTTAGCAACATTATGTATCTATCTCGTGACATATGTTTATCGAATATATTCGTTCTAAGCACTTCATTAGTACTCCAATATTCTTCAATGGATAACTTTTTCACAGGAGACATTATGAGTGTTAGTGCAAGGAAAGTATACAGTTCATTTATTGTTGTATCTGACCAATTTTGTAATGAAGGAGATATGTCCCATGTGCAACTGTATATCAATAGTAACTGTCGCATTTACAATATCTGTCATTAAATTCTCAGAAAAGAATATTTTGAAATAATCCAAAACATTAAATGAATCATTAATATTTTCTGCTTTAATCCCACTGTCTTCATCAACAAATGCGTATATGTGTGGATCCAAGTTTTCATGTGACCACGTATTTATTACAGAATTTTCTTTTTTATTCTTTAATTCTTCTGCTTCTGAATCCGACGATAGAATTAATTCCCTCCTCCTTTTTGAAGTAACGTTTTTACATTTAAAAATAATGCTGCCTTCATTTGACGTGTTGGAATCCATTATGGGTCTCAGAATTATAAAAACTAAGACTAACATAAAAAATAAAAACAGAAAAATCTTGGAAATAGGTAAATTATATTATTACTTACACAAATCAAAAGTGTACTATAATAACTCCTACTAAGGGCTTGTTAAAAGGTCACAGATTCATAGTAACTTATCAGCTGAATGTACACACTGCAACTGCAGAGATAAAAGCTGTAAAAGTAAAAGCTTTTGGCTGTCGACTAAAGTCGATGCTCGGCTGTGTGCCTTCATATCAGGGCTGTCGGCTTGGCTGTGCGCGTTCATTTGTGGCTATCGACTATAGTTGACGCTCGTACCGAAGTGGTTAAAGGCTTAAATGTATGATCTGAAGCCATAAAAATTCTAGAAGAATACCAAAGAAAATCTCTTCTGGACATTGGCCTAAGCAAAGAGTTCATGACTAAGACCCCAAAAGCAAATTCAACAAAAACAAAAATAAATTGTACTTAATTAAAGTAAAAAGCTTTTGCACAGCAAAAGAAACAATCAACAGTAAACAGACAACCTAAATAATGGGAAAAAATATTCATAAACCATACATCTGACAAAAGACTAATATCCAGAATCTATAAGGAACTCAAAGAAATCAGCAAGAAAAAAAATCCCCTTAAATAATAAGCAAAGGACATGAACAGCTTTCAAAAGAAGATACAGAAATGGTCACAAAACATGAAAAATGCTCAATGTCACTAATCATCAGGGAAATGTAAATTAAAACCATAGTGAAGATACCACTTTACCCCCATCAGAATGGCCATTACTAAAAAGTCAGAAAACAAATATCAGTATAGATGCTGTGAAAAGGGAACACTTACACACTGTGGGAATGTAATTAGTACAAGCTCAGTGGATATCAGTATGGAGATTTCTCAAAGAGCTAAAAGTAGATCTACCATTCCATCCAGCAGCCCCACTACTGGATATCTACCTAAACGAAAAGAAATCATTATATCAAAAAGACACCTGCACCCAAATGTTTATCTCAGCATAGTTTACAATTGTGAAGACGTGGAATCAACCTAAGTGCTTATCAACCAAGGAGTAGATAAAAAAATGTGGTGTGTATATATATACACATACTCACACACCCCATGGAATGCTACTCAACCATAAAAAAGAATGAAATTATATATTTTGCAGCAACCTTGATGGAACTAGAGGCCATTATCCTAAGTGAATTATAATATCCCAGGAATGAAAAACCAAGTACCACATGTTCTCACTTAAAGTGAGAGCTAAGCTACCTGTATGTGTGGTCAAAGTGGTACAATGGACATTGAAGACACAGAATGACGGAGGTTGGGAAGGGAGTGAGGGAATAAAAACTACTTAAAGGGTGCAATGTACACTATTCAGGTGATGGATACACTAAAATCCCAGACATCACCACTATACAACTTATCCATGTAACCAAAAAACACCTGTACCCCTAAACCTTTCAAAATAAAAACATATAGCAAAACAATGTTTCTTTAGTATTATGATTTAAAGCATTAGAAACATTGAGAATAAAGTGCTTGATTTATTTTTAAAAAACATATCAAGATTAGTTTGAACAGTGCTCACCTTCTTGTCATCATATAACGTACAATATGGAGTAAGCATCCTTTCTATGCCTTGGTAAATTGTGGTACTCCTTTCTAAGTTTGGATCAATTTCCAATATTTTATCTCTTGTATTTTCAATGTCATATAATATCTTCAAGGTTTCCTTTAATGTGAAAATGTTTTCCAGAGTCACTTCCTCTGGGACATATTTATCCTTTAGTTACAACCACTTTTTTCATTTATGTCAATAGATTTTCCTCGATTAAGTTAAACAACAAAATGAAGTAATAACGATAAGGTATACCATTGAAAATATATTTAACATAACAGCAGCAAAGGTGATTATAGCTAATGGATATATGAAATGAATGACAAAATGTTATAGAGACAGGAAGGAGGAATTGTAAATAGTCTACTTCTTATAAGGCATTTGCACCCCCCATAAAGTGGTATATTATTTGAAGGAGAACTTGGATTAGTTATGAATGTCTATTGCAAACTTTAGGGTAACCATTTTAAAAAGGGGAAAATGATAATACACTAACAGAGAAAGAAATGGAGTCATACAAAATGCCTAATTAAAACCAGGGGAGGCAGCTGCCCACCCACGTGAGCCAGCGCTGTAGGCCCTGGTTGCTGGGCCTAGCACGCTGTTGCCAAGAGCCGCCCGCTGCACCCCTGCTCCCCAACGTACCTCTTATGCTGCTGGTGGGACTGCAAATTAGTGCGACCTCTATGGAAAAGAGTTTGGAGATACCTCAAAGAGCTAAATACAGAGATATCATTCGATCCAACAATAGCACTATTAGGCATCTACCCAAACGAGCAAAAGACATTCTATGAAAAAGACATCTGCACTAGAATGTTTATGGCAGCACAATTCACTATTGCAAGGACATGGAAACAGCCCAAGTGCTCGTCAATTCATGAGTGGATTATTAAAATTTGGTATATGTATACAATGGAATATTACTCAATTCTAAGAAATGACAGTGAGCTAGCACTGCTTATATTATCCTGGATAGAGCTTGAGCCCATTATCTGAAGTGAGGTTATCATAAGATCGGAAGAATAGGCTCCACATATACTCGCCATCAAATTGGCACTGACTGATCAGCACTGTGGTGCTCACATGGTAGTAATGTTCTCCAGGGATTAGGGGGTTTGAGGGAAGGAAGTCACAACTAATGGACGCGGTGAGCATTGTAGAGGGGAAGGGCATACCTCTAACCCTGGCTTGGGTGAGGCAAAGACATAAAATGTAACCAAAATGTTTATACCCTCATAATATCCTCAAATAAAAAATAAATAAAAAAACATGGGAGGCAGAAATACCATGGAAGACTAAAAAAGAAACAAAGAGCAAGAGCAAGAAAAAATGTAACATGCAGAAGATATCAATCCAACTATATTAATGATCACTTTAAATGTCAAAATCGATGGTCTAAATACACTAAAGGTCAGAGATTGTAAGAGTGAATGAAAAACAGAGACCCAACTATATGTCGTCCAAAAGAAAACAATGATTAGGCCACACCAGTGGTGTTTGGCCATGACAGGGTCTCCTTATTGCTCCCACAAATACAACCTCTCAGCATGGCCTGCTACCACTCCCGGATACTGACGTTTGAAGACATCATATTATATAGTCATTAGAATAGGCAAGCTTCCTCCCTAGGTAAAAGTATGAGGTATTTCCAAATGTTTTTGCTATAATTAGCCCATTCGCCTAAAGCTTTATTGACTCCCCTGTAAGATTTCCATCTGAGCCCAGCCTCCCAGAGAGGCCCCACTATAGTGCCCCAGTAGCAAGTCTTTTTCATCATAATGATGGCCCCCAGGATTGTGATCTGAGTTAGTAACCAAGACCAGCACTAAATCCTCATAGAACACAGCCCGGCAAGGCCCATACTGATCAAGCCATCGTGTGTGCTGTACAACTGAACATTCACATGGTTTGTGCTGCTTGAGAAAATGATCTGTCCCTGAACTGTTACGTTCTCCTCAAGACTGTCAATTAGGTGTATTTAACTCTCAAATACATCTCTGTTTGGCTATGCCATAAAACTGCCTATAAATATTCTTTGTACACTTTGGGAGAGGAGTTAGCTCTAATATTGGGCCACCAGTTTACAAACTGATAACTCCAGAGAGGAATTACCAGTAACACCAGGCTAACAAAAGCGTGTCCAAATCCACCTCCCTCGGCTAACAAGTTTCATTCCATCCCCACACATATCGTTACATTTGAAAGAGCAAATGCAGTTCTGACATTTCGAGGAGACAGCCATAATCTGCTTCCTGTTACACCCAGGCAAACGCCTCAGCAGTAGATCGTGGTGATTTGTGGCTGCATAGAGTGCAAAAGCTATCCCGCTTGGCCCTTTCTATCTTACGTGTTGCTAGTATTTCTAAGTCATCTGGGGAAAAACAGAAGTGTAAAACGCCCTGTAAGCCATAAAATGAATGAAAGCTGAAGCCAGCTACCAGTAAGATTTCGCTTCACTTCTTCTGGACAAATTATCCAGGCGGAATGTATGGGCAAAGCTGAAATAAAAACAGTTGTAGTCCAACCCTCTTCCATGGAAAAAACATGTTTCTTTCAGTACTGGCCTTTAGTTAGCACCAGATCAAAGGAAAATTACAAAGTGTATTATTCTCTTGTGGAATTACCTTATTACACAGCTCTCGGGACAACAGCCCACGTGTGAGCGGCTTCTGTCTGCTACGATCCTCTCATTTTCACTTCCTGCCAGTGTGACGGACGCCCCCCGGGCAGGCCATCCATCGCTGACGCAGTGTGACCCGCAGCGCCTGGAAACAGCTCTCCTCGCCCACCGGAGAAGACGGCCCGGGATTCGACCCTGCAGCCCCCATGCCACTCACATCATCAGAACTGTTCACAGTTACCTGCAAGTTGGTGCCCAGGTGAGGTCATTGCCTGCTCTGTTGTACCTTAAGAAGTTTAACAGTAGGAATTTGGTGTCAGATCTCAAATGATGAATGTTGCCGTTTGTGAATTAATAGTGCCTTGCATGGATATGCTTAAGAGCAAGCCTGGCCCTAGGACCCCTGAATAGGGCAAAAGGAAAGAAACACTGTATGAGGGGGAAAATATACATTTATGTGATTGCACTCTTCCCCACCCTTCATTCTCACTTTTGTCAACACAGTAACGCTGCTTCCTCTCGGTCAGCACAAGGACGGGCGCGATGGGGCCGGCCGCCAGACCTTCTTCCCCCACGGGTTTCAGGGGCTCGTGCCCGCTTCCGCTTCCGCTTCCGCTTCCGGTGAGACCTGCTCTGAGGGCGGCAGGGATGGGGCATGCGCCTGTAGTGTTAGGTTTTATTAATTGTCTTTTGTTTGTTTTTGTTTTTAATCAAAGAAATAATCTCAAGTTAAATAAACAATTTGCTGTTTCAAACCTTTAATTTTATTCTCTGAGAGTCCCTGTATTATAAGATAATTAAGAAACAGGTGAGAATAAGTGTGCATTTTAGGCAGCACCCACTTGTAACGCCTCAAAGTCAAAAAGACCAGCAACGCACTTAAACTTTCTTCTGAGCAACTGCACCC
Source organism: Mirza zaza (assembly GCA_008750895.1). Taxonomy (NCBI): domain Eukaryota; kingdom Metazoa; phylum Chordata; class Mammalia; order Primates; family Cheirogaleidae; genus Mirza; species Mirza zaza. The sequence continues at coordinate 25,304 of VSMD01090220.1, read as the reverse complement.
ACCGCTGTTTTCGAGCATTCGTCTCCTGTCGGTGACGGGTGCCTTTCTCATCACATTTCTGGTTTCCCTGAGGCAAGAGAACTACGTCGTCTTCCTTTCTGCCCACTGAGGAGTGGCCGAGCCAGCTGCCTGCCTGCGTAGTTCCCGAACTCAGCCCGCTTAGGAAACAGACTAAGGCATCTGAGGCAGCAATTGGGTTTTGATTCTGGTTTATTGGCTCAAATTTTAATAAACTACACCTATTAAATTATCCTGATACACCTCCCCTGAATATTGAGCATTAGAAAAATATTCCAAGGATGTTGACATAAAGGAACATACAAGCAGCCTCCTTTGACTCAATGAAACTTAGGTAAGAAATGCCAACGAACAGTCAGTATTACTGCAATCAGAGGAAAAGCGATGAGGAAGCTAAAGAATCTTGCAGAATACTAATGTCTTTTGACAGCTCTCGCAAGTCTGAGATGGCCTTATACCATGTTCCCCAGACAAGCTCAGCCTCTGCTCTGAGCCTCCCTGGCTGGCAGTCGTGCGCCCGTCTGCAGAGACAGGCTGCGGGCACAGCCACTCCGCGGGCAAAGCCAATATGTTGTGAGAAGCCTGAAGGAAGTATTTTTGTCTAAAACCTGACAAGCATCAATTCCACAGAATTTGATTAAAAATATCTATTTATGTCAACCTTTAAAATAATAGTGAAAAGATAATAGATTTATAAAATAATCTAAAAATACATCATTCCTTTCAGAATTAAGTAGAACTGCCAAACTAGATGTAGGTAGATTGCAAAAGAATTATGTCTAAATTTCTAATATCCACACAACTGAACATTAATAAGGTTATGAAGGTTTTTATTATCTGTATAAGGATTAATTAGAAAAATGTGAAATGAGTATTAGTTAGGATTAAGGTAAACTTCATATATCTGAAAACTCCAAATAACCATGGTTTAAACAAGATAGTAATTTTTTTTCCTATAAAAGAATTTGGAAAGTAGGCCATCCAATAATATATGTGGCAACTCCACATGGTCCTCTTAGAAGCAAGCTCTAAACTTCTGTTCTACCATGCACAGGATACAATCACCATTCTCAATTGTCTTCATGGTACAGCAAGGTTACTGGGGACCCAGTCATCGTATCGGCATTCCAGGCAGTGGAAAAGAGGAATGAAGAACAAGCCAAAGGACTTCAAGAAGCTTACCTTGACATCCCACAGAACAATTTTGCTTAAGTACCCTTGCTATTACTTAGAAACAAGGCCACACCTTGGAGGAAGGGTGCGATTTGTTTAATGGGAGGACAGTATGCTAATGCTAGGGTTTTATGAGTTAAGAAGAATGGGGAAACATAAATAGTCTTTGGGGAAACTAGCAGTCCCATCCATAGAGAGTAAATAAACATTTTTATTATTGTGGTAATTGTTAAGAACACAAACTTTGGGGTTAGACAATCTAATTCCAAGGTTATTAATGCCCTCTGTGCCCTATTTTCCGACTGTTTAAAATGAAAATAATAACACATACCCACATGACTGTTTGACAACTAGATAAAATGTATTTATGCATTACTGAATTGAATTTGCTATTATTTTGTTGAGGATAGTTGTGTCTAAAGTCTTAAGAGATATTGGTCTGTAGTTTTCTTTTTGTACTCTGTCTAATTTGCATATCAGGGTAGTACTAGCCTCAGAAAATGAGTTGGGAAGTGTTTCCATGTCTTCTACTTTATGGAAGACACTTTATAAAATTGGTGTTAGTTCTTCCTTAAAATTTTAGTACGATTCTTTGGGAAAACCATCTGGCTCTGGAAAATTTTTTTAGGAGCTTTTAAATTATGACTCCAATTCCTTTTATAATTATAGGTCTATTCAGCTTGCCTGTTTCATCTTTATTGAATGTTAGTAGTTTGTAGGTTTTGAGGAATTTCTTCTAAGTTAGCAATTTATGAGTGAAAAGTTGTTTGTAGTATTTATTTATTATATTTGTATTGGCTACAGGGCCTATAGTGGTATCCCTGTGTTATGGAAAACTTGGCCACCAGGCTGAAGCCGAACGAAGACAAGCGGTTTGAGGAGGAAGAAAAAACCGTTTACTTTGCAAAGGAGGAAATATGGTAGACCTTCTCCTCTCAAAATCCCAAATTTCCTCAACATAGGCTGAAGTACAGAGCTTTTAAAGGGGGGTTCTCAGCGTCAGGCAGTCACTGTGGTTAACTATTATAATGTCCCATCTCTGCCAAATACAAAGTCTGTGAACTCTTAGTGACTCGGAAATGTCATCTACTATATCTCTTCTTTTTCAAGTTTGAAAGAAGAAAAATATGCATCAATGAAAGACAAGTCATATTTGATCATTTGATATTCTTAGATGCCGGGAATTCAGATACATTTATAAAAAATACTATGATGTAAAAATGGCAAAAAAAAAAAAGAGTTCTAAAAACCCAGATAAGGAAAATTTGTAGTAAGTGTAATTTCATTACAAAATATACTAGTAGGTAAACTTCAAACATTTTAGGTTTATTTTAAAAAATATTGACAATAGTCTAAAGGAGAATCAATATTTTCTATTTCAAAAGTGATTTTGATCAAAGTGTTGGTTAAATTTCAAATGCAATTTTTAAAAGCATTTTCCTATGAAAGTGTACTTAACATGCTTAACTGTTTCTGAATATCCAGCTAGACTCTCTGAAGGACACTAATATAATAAAACCTCTTAATGAGAGTAATGCTGCAGCTATGGGTCTGTGCAAACTCTAAAAGCCTCGTTAAAGACATATAAGCCATATGTAAGCTTCATCACTAATTATTTTGCTTATTAGTTTAATCTTTATTGCATAGTCATTAATTAGAAATTTTAGAACTTGGCAGCTGCAACACATGCACCATTAAGATTTTTAACGGTGTATTCAATTTTGCTTCTCATGCAAATTATTTGAGAAGGCGGATATTATTATTCATTTTCTAAAAGATATGAGACATATTGTTTATAAGTAATTTTTAGCCCTTTCAAAATCCAATATACTCCAACATAACCTTAGAAAAATTTGCAATGAAATTAAATTAAATTTGGCATATGTTTTTATTGAGCAATATAGAAACTATAACTCACTAAGGTGGTGCTTACTCAAAGTTTGTTAATTCTCTGTGCTCATGGCACTAAACACATTTGCAAGTAATAAATTATTTTTTATCATTCCCTAATTCATTGAATGATAATATATTGAATAATTCATAATATTAAAAACAATTTAATATGAAAATGATTATACTCACCAATTAATTGTGATTTATCGTGTGTGTGTTAAATTCAGTCATAGAGCTGTTTTACTAAAGTGTACTTTGGTGAAATTTTTTTCTTTACGGTTACATTTAGTTTTATATAATTGGTATAATGACAATGATGTTTATTATTTTTGTTTGGTGATACACTAAAAAATGTTATCATAGGATAGTGTGTATTCTTTATGAAATTTAGAAGCTAATCAGTCAAGAAGGGAGAGCTAGTATCTACATAAATATTCAATCTGCACAATTTTTTTCCTTGAAATATGTTATATATAATCAAAGAAGAATAAACATGTTTCTATCTGTAAGTACCCAAATCAGTATTTCCAGGATCACTGACAGCATGGTTGGTAAACTTTTTCTGTAAGGACCCAAAAAGAGACCCTGTGCTACCCTCGCACTGGGTCCTCGGAGGCGGCGCCCGGGGAGGGACAGCACCACCCAGCGCGAGAACAAACGCGCCTGGCCGCGTCCCAGCAGAACTGAGCTTACAAGCGCGCTCATCGCTCAGCTCCCACGACTGGTGTGTTTTGTCTTTTCTTTTACCACAGGACATCTCATGAGACCTATTTTTGTTTACTGCTTTCAGTTTAGTTTTTTGGTGTTTTCCTCTTAATCCCATTATTATCTGGGTTTCACTCTCACTGCTTAGGAGACAGGCAATTCTTCACCCATCCATGCTTTTTCAGTGTTCAGGTTGTTGAAACTCTCCTTAGAATCCGGCAAGGTTCACTTCTCCTTTCTCTTTGACCTCTCCTTTCTTCTTCTCAGAGTTTTCTAGGGCTGGATCCTCCTCCTCCATCTTCTCATCAAATTGGGATTGTCCCAGGTTCCATCTCACCTCACTCTTTACTAACTCTGCACTGTTTCCTTACTTACCGTCAGACTGCTCTCTCTTCAATATCCCTCTGGACTTAACCCACCGACTGCGCTACTATACCAATAGCTACAATAGCTACCATTGCTGCTACTACCGTTACGACCACCCCTGCCACAGCTACTGTTTATCCACTAAGGTGCTTTTGACGTGTCTGGCACATACTAAGTTATCTCTCACACTGACATCCCAGAGAGGCAAGAACAAATCATGCACCTGTTTCATAAATGACATCTTTTACTTAAGAGAGTTTAAGTGACTTAAACAAATGTATGTAGCAAAAAAGTGGTAAGAGCAATACTTTAAGTCAGCTCATCCTAGGGATTGTATTTATACATAATTCACAAATGGATCAAATATTTCACTTAACAGTAATCTCCATTTGTAAAGATAGTCTAACAAGAGGCCACATCTCAGTTGCTTAAGTTCATAACAACTGAGGAGGGGAATAATTAATATTTTCAGATTTGGTTTTCATTTCCAGATGAATTATTATGACCTCTGTACATTATCCTAAATTATGAATTACCCTGAAACATGTGTCTGTACATGTGTGTTACAAGTTAGACAGTAGGAGATACTGATAATACTAGAATATTTAATGAAAAATGCTGAGTTGTTTGGAAGAAAAAACAAAACCTCTTTGGGCCATGCACATATGTGGAAACTAGAGGAGACAAGCTTTAGAATAAACTTCCATCACCAAGATAGATGTGAAGAAGAAAGTAATGAACCTAATTAAATAATGAATCTACTAGACATAATAAAGTAGGTCATTTTGTTTTGTTTCTTCTAATGACAATGAGAGTTTTACTGATTCATTCTCAATCCTGCATTTTTCTGCCTTGTGACAAACAGGACACCTTTGAGGGATGAGGGCCCGGCTAACATTTGCATTCATCTTCTAAAGGAATGGCATGCACAATCTCAGTCTCATTAGCAACATTATCTGACATCCTGAGCAACAAGGCCACAGATGCAGAATTAACAGGGATGTTAATGAGATCTACACATTGTCAGTAGAAATATAAAGAGACAGAAGTAATGCCAAATTCTGCAGCTGTGTCGACACGCGTATTTATTAAATACCCCCTTCAAAATACAGATCAGAATAATCTCTGAGCCATAGGACCAAACGATCTTAATTTTTATTGTTTGCTTTGGTTCTCTCCACTAAGGAGGAGCTCAGCCTGATTCCTGCCACCCATGGAAGGTTCCAACTGCTAAGTAGGGTGCTACCCCGTGCTCCACCACCACATCGAACAAGACATACTGCCCCACCATCATTTTTAGCTGTGTCCTTTCTTTAGATTATTATCACCTCCCTGTCCTGGTCACACAAAAACCTGAGAGCATTTTTTTTGGTTCTCTTTCCTACTTTAACTCTGGTTTTCATATGTCAAGTTCTATAAATTCTATTTTTGTGATGCTTCTCAAACACTTTCCTTCATTTTCTTCCCCACAGCTGTGGCTCTATCTCTGCACTTTAATTACTTCTCACTAGACTGTGAAAATAGCCTCCTATCTGGGTTATCCTACTTCCAGTTGCTCTGGATTTTAATCTGGCCAAAACACTCCGGATAACTTTAACTTGGAGTTTCCCTGCCCAGATGCATTCAGTGCTCAGCCTGTTCTACACCAATCAAATGGCATCTGAGCCCCTCAGCATGGCAGTCGTGGAGGCTGTCTGCTTCTACCCTGCTGTATCATGTCACGATGAGATCAAACTGTCCCCTGTGCTCTGAACAGTCCTTGGACAGTCCTGATTTTACAGTTTGTGCAAGTTAGTCTTTTTTCCAAAATTGATGTGAAATCTTCTTATCAAAAATCTATACAATGCAAAAAACACAATAATTATGAAAACAACAATCTCCACATCAGTGTGTTTAGCGTATTTCCAGTGATCTAATGAACATTTTGCAGTCTTTACCTCATTTAACATTTCAAGCAGTACCATAACAGGTTCTATTATCATTTTCCATTTTACAAGCAAACGAAATGCATAAATCACTGCTTGAAAGTGTTAAGAATTTTGTGGAGCTCTTTCTTTTCAACAGGTTTTTATGCTACTCGTAGTACTCATTAAATTCTGTCTGTAGTGCTGCTAAATATGGATGCCTCATAGTTCTTGCTAATTTGCAAGTTCATTGAGAGAAGAACCAGCCTTATTTTTTATATCCCTCACAGGATGGAACTAATGCTTTGCACATGCTAGGTGCTTATCACAGATTTGGATACACATGCTATGAGTCTTCTCACCATAGTATGCAAAACTTCTCCACTGCCCTTGTCTCTCACCTGGGTTTACACCTGACAACATCTTATCCACACCAATCTCCATCCCAAATGTCACTCTTTCTGTGACGTCTTTTCTGATTTCCCCAAACACAGTTGGCCCTTCTTGATGTAGTTTCTGAAGCATTATCATATTAGAGCTCATATTTTAGTTATTCACCTGCTGTATTTGTTCTGGTCTTTCCCCAGACACCTGCAATAACCTAAAAGTTCCCTAAAGCATTGATCCTCTCTCTCTATGTCTTGTTTCTCTTCCCCATAATACCTAGTACAATGTCTTGCAGTAGTATTAAAAAATTATTTTAATTGAAGTGAACTATCCAAAATTCTTGGCATCAATATTAATCAGGGTAAAAAGCTTAGCATCTATAATAATAGACTTCAAGGAAAAAGAAAACAAGACAAAGGGCAAAGTTCTTTATTTCTCACACATTTAAGAATTGATGGCATCACTGAGCAGCTCAGAAATATCTTTGTTACATAGACACATTCCAAGACAGAGGCTGACAATAACCCTTCTCTCTGGAACATGGATCTTTCCAGGTCTTTCTGGTTACTCCAGTGAGAAGGGAGGGCAGAGTGCACGTGCAGGACTTTTAGGCCGAGCCTGCACCAGGTCCACTCTGCATCAGTTTTGAACAGTCACATGGCCGCAGGAGAGGACTCTGGGAAATGCAGTGTCCATGTGGTCTATGTTCCCACTAGGACTCTGCTTCTGGGAAGGAAATAACACACTTCTGTGGACAACTAGTGATGTCTGCCAGTTGGCTCTGTATGCCCTTTTCACATAGTAGATCACATTTATCCTCTACTCAAACAAGAGAACTTGACTGCAATCACTAAATCCAGGTTTTGTGTGTGATGTGCTGTACTTTCCATCAGATGGTATGTGCTCCCCAGGACAAGATCATTTTTAAATTAAAGGCAGATTTCCTGCTTCTTTCTGATCCTCCCCCCACCCCTACACACAGTGGTGTGGCAGGCCCGAGTGACTTACAGTAGCGTAACTCCCAATAAGAGCAGGAAAGGATGGAAAACAGCAAGAAGTCAACTAATAGTAACTACTAAATCCTGCTGGTCAGGGATTGCACATATTTTCTGCACCGGTGATGGCATCTTTTCTGTCCTTTCCTGGTGCTATGTAGGAACTCCTGACCTGTTGTTCTCCAGGGCCCTTGGCTCAGGCTTTTGGAAGATTATTCACTGACCTTTGTACTTGAGGCCACATCTGCATGGGTGTTGGAGAGCATTCATCTTGTGAAGACAGCACACGTTTAACAACCTGCATCTGGGTGTAGTGAATTAGATATTGGCCCCAACACCGGTTCACACCCTAATCCATGGAACTCATGAATGTGGCCATATGTTGAGAAGGGGCTTTGCATATGTGATAGAGGATCTCAAGATGACATGATCCTGGATTTTTCTGAGTGAGCTAGAAGAGAAGGTGACATGACCATGGAGGCAGAGATTGGAGCTATATGGCCACAAGGCAGGGAATGCCTGGAGCTAGCAGCAGTCATAAGAGACAGGAAAGATTCTCTCTAGAGCCCTCCAGAGGTGGCCTGGTCCTGCCAACACCTAAATTTTGGACTTCTGGCTTCCAGAACTGTGAGAATAAATTTGTGTTGTTTAAGCCACTCAGTTTATAGTAATTTGTAATTACAGGCACAGAAAACCAATAGACTGGACAAGTGTGAGAGCATAAAAATTAGTTCGATTTGAAAATTTACAGCATTTTCAGTCCAGGCTTAGAAGGTGTTTCAGCTTCTGCTGTTACTACCTTCACGGTGGCACAGGTTCACCCAGACCCACACTGCCCTCTCCCTTGCCGAGCATCCTGAGCTGGCTGGGGTCCCTGTTAACACCCAGCCCTCCATGGCCTCTTTGTCACATGCCCCTCCTTGGACAATGAGTCACCCTTCCATTCCTGGGCTTGGAGGAGCAGCCACAGCAGAATGCGTGGGGCACACTTCCTGTGTCTCTCCAGGAGCCTGGGGACACAACCTGGGATCAACCTGCCGCAAGAAAGTCTCCACTTACGGAAACAGGGCTGAAGGGAGCCAGGCAGATGCAGGCACTTCTCTGTCCCATCTGTGGACAGCTCTGAGGCTACAGCCCCTCCTGAGAAACCAGTGTGTATTTGAGGCTCATCGGGAAGCAGCCACCAGCTTTCCTCTCTGCTTGCCTCACTCCCTTTTCGTTGCATTCACAACCCTGGCTTGCACCTTCCAGGTGGAGTAGCAGCACGTTCATCCTGGCCTGGGCTCCAGGTGCTAGAAGATCTGACCTAAGCGGTAGACTTTGGATCAATTTCCTCCACCCAATTTCATACACAAGTAGCCAAAATCAAAGCTCTCTTTTGGAATTGGTTCTTACTGCTGCTTAGTTTTTTTACTTCCTTGTTCAACTCAAGCATTTCTCTCAATTCGATAACAAAAAGCTTGAGGTCATCTGAATACATTTGGCCTTGGGACATAGGTAAGGATCTCATCTCCTCCTGCTTAGGTTTCAAAAGCGCTTGGTTTTTCTAGCCACATAGTACCCAATTTCTGATCTTTCCTGTTTTCTTTCCATTTCTGCTTGCAATTTTGCTAGTTCTTACCTGGGATCATCTCAGAGTCGTCGATTTCCTCTGAGGGACATATAAACTGCTGTATTCAGAGCATATATTTCCCTAGTGGAAATAAAATAGCTTATAAAGAATGGCATATACTTGATAGAATGTTTATATTCTAACTTCCTACTGAGTTGTGTTACTTGAACAGATTAATGAACTTGTCAGAGCCTCATTTTCAAGTTTAAACAATGGTCATAAATTATATATCCTATATGATTAATGTAAGAATTGAATCACTAATGCCTATTAAGTATCTAGTAAATGAGAGGTATTTAGCAAACTTATGGTAGTAAATAGATAGTAGTTTTTGTTGTGAAGTCTCAAGTAAAAATAAGGTATCTATTAAAGAAAGAAAAATAAAAATCAGTGAAAGAAAATAATAAAAGAGTAAGACAGCAAGGTATCTTAGAAGGGAGAAAAGAATGAAATTTATTAGCCATTTTGGTGAGAAGATGATAAAGGAATAGGATGTAGAAAAATGAGGATGTATTATTTATAATTTAATAAAGGAAATTTCATATGGCATATAAACAAGTAAAATCTAGCAAATTCTTACAAAATACTTTGTTTAAAAATGTATATATTAGTTATTCTAAGACTGAATCTTAAAATGTACTGTAAAGACCGAGTGAAAGAGTTAAATTGGGTAGAAATTTAATTCTAAAGACCCTATTAATCCTTATTCTAGGTTAGTTTGTAGGTTATACCAGTTGCCAAATTTTTGCTAATGACATTTCTGCTCTAGCAGGTGCTGATATTTTCCTATCTTTCTTTCTGGTAGAGGCTGTCTTTGCTTTTTCCTTTGCACCTTCAATTCCATTACAGAGCTTTGGAGTCTGGCATGTTTTATGTTTATTTGGCTGAAAATGTAATATGTGTCATATGAATGATGGAAATGAAATAATTTTCTTCCATTAGTTGCAATAAAATTTCATCATTTGCCAATATGATCACTTTAATAAAAAGTAGAAAGAAAAGGAGATATTTGTATACGTATTAGATGATATTCCTCTATTTCTACCTTTTATAGTAAAAGTTGCATAATCATTAATTAGATAATATGAAAAGATAAAAAAATATCAGTGAAAGTGCATCCTGGACAACCATAAATCTTTCTTATCTTAATTCTGTTCAGATAATCAGTTGAAATGAACAGATGGAGTCTTAAGCCCATGAATATGAAGCATAACAAGTTTATCATGTGTAATTATTTTTCTCCACACCTGTCTTGTGTAAAAGACTGCAGTCTTTATGATAACAAACAAAACATTTCATCTTTGTCCATTCTCAGTTTAATATGTTACCCATTTCCTTAGTAGGGACTTCACAAATAAATAGCTGTTGACTAAGTTATAAAATGACAAAATTAAAAAGTTTAAAAGACTATGGCTTTAAATTATAAGCCATTTAATCTTCAGTTTACCAAATAAGGTCATTAAAAGTGGGTTTTACCTATAAGAGTAGCTTACGTTACCTAAATTTTATTTTTTGTGTAAGAATAAGGAAAGTGTGAAAAATGCTTATTTTCCTGACTCTTTTAAGAATTATGCTTTTGTTGTTGTTGATGAAGATGATGATATTGAAAAGTTATATATTTTTTATTAAAAATCTTAGAAATTAGGATATGGTTAGATATACAAAAATTTAATTTATGGCAAAAGTTACTTGGTCAGTTTCCAATGTAAGGAGCTTGGAAGTAGCCTCTCTGTCCTAATAACAAAACAAAACAAAGACCTCAAAAAAATTAAAAATCAATAACTTTTCTCAGATCCAAAGAGAAGTGAGCTCATAAAGCAAATTACCATCCCCAAATTGGAAAGATAGACAAGTAGATAAAGACGCTCACAACATACTACAGTAGAAACTGGTGGTGGAAAAAGAAAACCTGAACTGTAATTGATGAATCACTGCACACAAGGTATGGACGAATTTGAGAATTAAAAGCTCCTACACTTGGGTGAGTTTTACTTTTAGGAGCTCCACAAGGTTTTCACAGTAAATGTAGAGAAAAATCTTCTTTTGCTTCCAGCAGGGGGAAAGAAAAATGAACGATTTTGAGATCTGCAAGGACACTCAGTTCTTAACAAGTTTTACCCTCAGGCAAAATTAGTTAACTAGAGTCTAACATTCTGGTTATCAGACAATAACTGACCATGGAGAAGGGAAATACCTGAGTTCAGCCCACTCTAGACTTGCATGTGGAAGAAGGGAAAAAGCGAGAGAGAAAAAGCTGAGAAGCACTTATAAAAGTCACAGCCTGGGGCAGAGACTTGCTAAAAGACTCAGACCTAATTATAGAATTATAGAATGCTTCCTCTCCCTCACCACACTTTATCACTGCATTTCTAAAGGTTGATTTGCAACAGTTCCTTTTATACAGCACATCATATCTGACAATCAAGAAAAAATTTCAAGGCATACTAAAAGGCAAAATGAAATAAAATAAAATAACACAGTTTGAAGAGAAAGATCAGGCATCAGACCCAGACATGGCAGGGATGTTGGGATTATCAAACAAGGAATTGGAAACAATTATTATAAAGATGCTAGGAATTGTAATGGCTAAAGTAGACAGCATACAAGAAAAGATGGGCAATGTAAAGCAGAGAGATGGACGTCTTAAGAAAGATAAAAAAAAAAAAGCTAGAGATCAAAAACATTATAACAGAAATAACAAATACCTTTGATAGGCCTTTTAATAGGCTGGTCATTGCTGTGGAAAGAATTTCTGACCTTTAGGATACATCAGTAGAACCTTCTAAAACTGAAAATCAGAGTACAAAGTCTGAAAGAAAAAAACAGCAAAATATTTAAGAGCTGTCAGACAACTACAAAAGGTGTAACATACAAGTAACAAGAATACAGGAAAGAGAAGAAAGAGAAGGAAGAGAAAAAGAAATAGAAGAAATATGTGAAATGATGATTGAGGATTTTCCCAAAATTAATGTCAGACACCAAGCCAAAGATCCAGGAAGTGCAGAAAACATTAAGCAGGATATATGCCAAAAAAACTCTACCTTTAGACATATTATTTTAAAATTACAGAAAATCAAATGTAAAGAATGAATCCTGAAATAAGCCAGAGAAAAACACACCTAACTTATGGAGAACCAAAAATAGTAATTACATCTGATTTTTCCTCGAAATCATGTAAGCAAGAGAAGAATCAAGTGAAATACTTGAGAGTTGACAGAGAAAATCCCCACTAACCTAGAATTCTGTATCTCTAATTGATCATCTAAGCTTCCACTTTAAGAAATTAGAGAAAGAAGAGCAACTTATATCCAAAGTAGGCAGAAGAAAAGAAACAATAAAATAGCAGAAATCAATGAAATCAAAAATAGGAAATCAATAAAGAAAATCAAGAAACCAAAAGCTGGTTCTTTGGAAAGAACAAGCCTCTGTCTAGGCTAAGAGAACAAGAGGGAGAACACAAATGACTGACATAAGAAGTGACAGAGGACCATCACTCCATTAAGTGGACAGTAATGGACATTGAAAGGATAATAAAGGAACACTATGAACAGCTTCATGCTCACAAATTTGGTAACCTAGGTGAAATGGACTAATTCCTTGAAAGATACAATCTGGTAAAACTCACACAAGGAGAAATAGACAATATGAATAGGCTGGTATCTATTAAATAAATTGAATCAATAATTAATAATACTCCCAAACAGATGTATCAAACCCAAATGCTTCACTGGTGAATTTTACTAAACCATTTAAAGAGAAATTACACCAAATTCTCTACACCCTCTTTCTTCTGATGGAAGCAGGAGGGATACTTCCTAACTCATTCCATAAGGCCTGCCTCACCCTAATACCAAAACCAGAAAAAGATATTACAAGAAAACTATACACCAATGTTTCTCATGAACATAGATGCAAAACTCCATAAAATATTAGAAAATTGAAGCCAACAAAGTATAAAAATAATTATATACCATGACCAAATTGGATTTATTTTAAGTATGCGAGGCTTGTTTAGCATTCAAAAATCAAGTAATGTAATTTATTGCATCAACAGGGTAATGAAGAAAAATCACATGATCCTATCAGTAGATGCAGAAAAATTATTTGACAAAATTTAACATTTATTCATGATATAAATTCTCAGTAAATTAGCAATAGAGGAAAACTTCTTCAACTTGATAAGAGATATCTAAAAAAACCTATAGCTAACATTATGCTTAATGGCAAAAACCTGGAAGCTTTCTTACTAAGATCAGTAACAAGGGAAGGACATCACATCTCATTACTGGTTTTCAACATTGTACGGGAAGTCCTAGCTCATACAATAAGACAAGAAAAAGGAAATATATGATAGACTTGTAAGAAAGAAATAAAACTGTCTTCGTTTATGGGAGACATGATCACCTGTGAAGAAAAACTGAAAGAACTGATAAAAATACTTCTGAAACTAATAAGTAATTATACAAGGTTGTAGGATACAAGGTTAATAAATGAAAGACAATCACCTTCCTATATACCAGCAATGAGTAAGTGGAATTTGAAATTAAAAGCACAAAACTTTATATTAATACCCCTCCCAAATGAAATACTTAGGTACTAGTATGATGAAATATGTACACAGTCTATACAAGGAAAATTCCAAAACTCTGATGAAGTATTTCAAAGAAGAATTAAATAAATGTAGATATATTCCATGTTCTCGAATAGGAAGACTCAATATTGTCAAGATGTGAGTTCTTCTCAACATAATCTATAAATTCTATGTGATCCCAATAAAAATCCCAGAAAGTTAGTTTGTGGGTATTGATGAACTAATTGTAATCTTATATAAGGAGGAAAAAAAAACATAATAGAGGTCACAATATTGAAGGAAAAAAACTAAAGTGAGAGAACAAACATTATCCAACTTCTAGACTTACTATGAAATGACAATAATCAAGACAGTGTTGAATTGGTGAAAGAATAAACAATTAGATCAAAGGAACAGAGTAGAGAGCCCAGAAGTAGACCCTAATAAATATAGTCCACTGATCTTTGACAAACAAGTGAAAGCAAGAATATGAAGCAAAGACAATATTTTTAACAAATAGTGCTGAACAACTGGACATCCACATGCAAAGCAAGGAATCTAGACATAGGCCTTACATCCTTTAAAAATTAACTCAAAAATTAGATAACTGACCTAAATATAAAACACAAAGCTATAAAACTAGAAGATAACATAGCAGACAGGTGAAATTACCTTGGGTTTGGTGATGACTTTTTAGATAAGACACCAAAGGTATGACTCATGAAAGAAAGAACTGATATGATAGATTTCATTAAAATTAAAAATTTCTGTTCTGCAAGAGGCATTGTCAAGAGAGTGAAAAGGAAAACCACAGATTGGAAGAAAATATGTGAAAAAACAAATCTGATAAAGGACTGTTAGTCAAAATATAGAAAAAAAGTCTTAAAATTCAACAATAAAAATGTAAACACTCCAACTAAAAAATGGGCCAAAGACCCTAACAAAGAATCAAAGAAGATACACGGATGGAAAATTAAGATATAGAAAATGCCCCACATCATATGTCATCAGGTAAATTCAAGTTAAAACAATAATGTGATGCCACTACACATCTATTAAAATGGCCCCAATTCAGAATATTGACAACACCAAATGTACTGCACTAATGCTGAACTAATCTACATTCCCACCAACAGTGTACAAAGGTTTTCTTCACTCTGGCTCCTCACCAACCCTTTTATCATTCATCTTTTTGATAGTCACTATCCCAAAGGCCAGGGAAATATCTCATTGAGGTTTTAGTTTGCATTTCCCTGGTGATTAGAGTTGTTGAGCATTTGTTTTTATACTTCTATTTGCTATTCATAAGCAAACATACAAAAATCAGTAGCATTTGTATACACTAACAAGGGTCTATTCAAAAAAGAAATCAAGGAATTGATCTTTTTTTACAATTACATCAAAAAATTACTTAGGGGTTAATTTAACTAAGAAAGTATAGTTCTGTACACTGAAAACTATCAAATAGTGATGAAAGAAATTGAAGAACATGCAAATAAATGGAAAAATATCCCATGTTCATGAATTGGAAGAGTTAATATTGTTAAAATATCCATACTACACAAAGTGATCTACAAATTCAGTGCAATTCCTACCAAAATTTCAATGACATTTTTCACATAAATAGAAAAAAACAATCCTAAACTTTACATGAAACCAGAAATGACCCCAAATGGCCAAAGCAACTTGAACAAAAAGAACAAAGCTAGAGATATCACACTCCCTGACACTATTAAGTTGCCCTGGGGGTGGTCTCCATCCCACCTATCCTGTACGTAAAAACAATACTTGAGCTTTCATAAGTTTCCATGGGCCAGACCTAGAAGTGGTACGCATTACTACCTCTCAGAGTTTATTAGTTAAAATCACTATATGTGAGTGACTACATTTACTTTCAAGAAAGACTAGAAAACACCAACTACTTTGTTGTATACTCAAGAAGAATCCTCTAATATGTATTTTTTCTTCAATACAGATTGGAACTTTATGAACCTCTTTGCTTTTCAGAGTTCAAGATGTTTATTATAATTTTCCATCAAGTGAATTGTTTTTTATTATATATTTGATTACCGTATTTCCACTTCCTTCTATTTCTTTTATCCTGTGTGTGTGTATGCGTGTGTGCGCGTGTGTTTATGTGCATGCGCATTTGACATCTCAGACCCCAGGTTTCTATGCATTAGGTCTTCCAGATCCATCACTCAGTTTCCTCATCTTTATCCTCATGGTTTTAGTCTCTTAATTTTTGCTCTCTGATTTGATATATTTCTTTATCATTTTAGGTCATAATAATGACCCATGTTCTTTAGTTTAGTTACTTTTTTATGATTCAGTTTGTGAGGCACGCAGACCCTAAGGTGATAGCCAATAATCTCCGCCATCTGGTGTTCACGTCCTGTACAAAGCGGATTCCTTTGTATGTGGGCAGGACCTGGGGCTTATTTCGAATCAGTAGAACATGACAGTGGTGATGGATGTCACTCCTTGTGGCCCAAAGAAGCAAAATGCCATGTTGGAGATGTCCCATGGCGAGAACCCGAAGCAGCCTCTAGCCAACGGCCGGCAAGCAGCCCAGCCCTAAATTCTACACCTGTGAGAAAACAGATTTTGCCAACAACCCTAATGTGCTTGGAAGCAGTTGCAGCTCCAGATGAGAATACAGCTCAGCAGTCACCTTCGCTGCAGTCTGTACACCATGAGCAGAGGACCGGGACTCCTCACCTGGAATCCCAATCCATGGACTCCGTGAGAAAGCAAATGTGTGCTTTTTAAACTGCAGCGTCTCTGCTGTTACGTAGCAATAGAAAGGTATCAATGCAGTTTAAAAACTTTTTTGGCTCATTGTCTTTTTAAAGTTTTTTACTTTTTTCTCTTTTTTGGTGCTGTACTTGAAAATTGAATAATTTATTTTAATTCACTTCACTCATTTTTAAAATCTAAGTCTTATTGTTCTGCTCCTTTGTGCTGATTGGTTGTAAATGCTAGCGAATCCTCCTCAGGTGGCCACTTTGCTCCTCTGCTGTCAGCTTACTTGTGCTCAGGCAAGCTGCCTTCCGTGTTCCATTAATAACAGCAGGAGTGCAGGGGATACAATGCCCGTGTCTGTCCCTGCACTGGGGGACTAAAGGCAGGTTACACTGCTGTGTGGAGGTCCTTGAAGAAAGTCTCTTTGTTCCACAATGTCTCTAGTCCTACCTTTTGGAAGTTTCAGAGGACACTGCCCTTTTACTTTTGTCTTTTGGGACTCTGGGAACCCAGGACAGTCAATATTTATCTCCTTTTATGATATCTCCAGATATCAGAAAACACAGATCTGTTTAATATCAACTTCTTTCCAGTTCTCACTGCTAGGCTTCTGCACTCATGGATAGACGCACACACCAGTCCGCGCTATTGGAACCTGGCGGAACCCAAAGCATCACACACTGTCACCCTAGGTGCTAGTATGCTTTGAACACGCAGGGCCCATGGATCTCAGAGTGCAGGAAATGAGGGCTCTATCAAGTGGCCTTGTTTTCAGAATCTCCTTGTCATTGCAATTCTCAATATTTTAAAGTTATACATACTCTTTATTTCCCAAGCAATACATGTTATTATAGCACAAATTTAATTAAACAAAGAAGCTCAAATAAAAAAGTAAAAGTTAACTTTTCTTCAATACTAAAATTATTATTACTGTTCACATATTAATGTATATATTCTATTTTTCATCCATGTTGCTTATTTACATTTTTTAATAGATTCAGGACTATACTTTATAAAATATTTTATAAGGTTTTTTCACTTAGTAGTATATAGTGTACATTTTCATTTCCATAAGTTTTCTCCTGAATTTATTATTTCATTTACTCCATGTATGATACTCTATAAAGCAAATTTCACATTGTTTGTGTCATTTCAATGTTTCATATTATTATTATTAACAGTATTATAATGGATATGTTTATAAATCCAACAATATCATCTGTTTTGTGTTTTTATTTCAAAAATTTTTATTTCAAAAAATTTCTAAAGGTGGAATTGCTAGGGTGAAAGTATATATAAAATTTGAGGATGAACTAAAAGATCTCTTATGTTCTGATTGGAGGAGATAAGGGGAAGAAGAGAAGTTGAGACTGGGGAGGTAGGCAGAGGGTAGATCATCATGGATGTAAAAAATTCGATTTTATTCGCAGTATGATTAAAAGCCAGTGGAGTGTTTGAGCAAGAGAGTATTTTCTGCATTTTTGAAAGAGTCCTCTGAATGCTACATGGTGAATTGCATAGCAGGGAGACCTGTTTGGAAGACATTGCCAATGAGATGGGATGAGATGGGATGAGGTAATATTCCAGGAATATTTTGCAAATACATTTGTGATTGGATGTGGTGCCTGAGGCAGTGAACGGTAAAGGACGGTGTCCATGTTTTGGCCTAGTCACTCAAACAGTCACGTGCTGAGTTGGGAAAGACTGGAAAGGGAAACAGCTTTTGAGGGGCGGGGTGACGGTCATGACTCAAACATTTCATTTTGCTTATGTAAAGGTTGGAGCGATTGGGCTTGTTAATGGAAAACTGAGCACGCGGCACACGCCCTGGGAGAAAGGCCTAGAGGCTCACGCTTTGTGGTCCGGCACGTTGACGGGCACGTACAGCAGGAAGACGCGAAGGGAGCGAGCGCTGGCTGAGAAGAAAGAGGGCCGAAACGGAGGCGCAGGGCAACCCTGCGTTCTGCCGAGGGGAGGAGACGGCAAGCGACCGAGAAAGAACGTCTGGAGGGGCCGGGGGAAGGCGAGGGTGCCTTCTCTCAGACTGAGTGGAAAATAGGGTTTGCAGTGGAACGGCGAGCGGCTGCGCGGGGCTTCAGCTGTGTGGATCTTGCTGACGGGCTGCGCGCAGTGAAGGGTAAGACGGTATCAGGCCGTTAGAGTTGAAGCGCAGTGACGGGGCAAAGACGCATTAGCACGCTTTGTGGGAGATGAGAAAGGAGACAGATTAGACTTCGCTTTCTCCGGGTGCGGCGCTCGCGGCCCGCGCGGCGGCGTGTGCTGTGCGCGGCGGTGCGCTGCGCCCTCGCGCGGTGAGGAGAGCGTGACCGCGCTGAGAGCGTGTTTGACTTTACGGGCAGCTTTACTGGTCCTGTCAGTCAGAATAGGTAACACAGACATATATGTGTTCATTATGTTATTTTCAGATGTTCACAATTTTATTTTGATAAATGAAAAATTAGAAAAGTCGTATTAGATTAGAAATTAGAAAAAGCTCACGGCTGTCAGCTAAAAAGCCGACGCTCGCTCGTCTGTGGCTGTCACTGAGGTGGACGCTCGGGCGGAAGTGGCCGAGAGCAGGGAGATGAGGCGGCAAACGGAAAAGGTCGAGGGTTACGGCAGGCCGTGAACGAGCGCGAGCGATTTCCTCAGGTTCCGTCCTGCTGGGGATGGTGTGCTCAGAGGGAAATTTGGAGGAAATGGACGACGCAGGAGAGAGGAGCAGTCATTTCAGGGGTCAAGCTTCAGGGAGGTAAGAGAAGGCGGAATCCATTCACAAGCAGAAGGGTTGTTCCAGACTGGACAAGGCACAGCTCTTACAGATCAGCAGGAAGGTTTGCAGCGGGCTGACTGGTAGAAAGACGTGGCAATTTCCGTCTCAGAGCTTATATTTTCTCACAAATAAACATGAAGGTTAGGCCTACTAAGAGTGAACGATGGAGAGGGGTGGTGGAGGTTGGAGAAGACAGAAAGGGGGTGAAACCGCTCAGTCGGCACAGTGAGTGACAGTTATTAGGGAAGCTTAATAGGATTTGGGGGCGAAGGGTATGGATGCCGAAGACCCACCTGAGATATGAAGTCATAAATTAAAAGCCAGATCAGAAAGCCCCATTGTGTATGTTTTCCAATCACATAAATCTGTACTGAATGCTATCGATTTTCACAGAAGGAATCTGTGGATCTGATGCTTGTTTGCTCTAGTCACCGTGGTGTTCAAATTTGCATGAGGCATAGAAGAAGTTCACAAGTTAATCAAAACCAGAAAATGGAAAGTAAATATTCACCAAAATCTTAATGAAGTGAAATTGATAGCTAATTACAGAAGTTTGCCTCAGTTAAATTCTCATATTATTTGTAATTTTTAAAATTAACTAGTTAGTGAACTGTATATAATGAGTATGAATCGAATATACTATTAATCATCTCTACATACATGTATAGACAATGAATCTCAATGATCAGAGACAAGGGATTCTATGAAGTACGTGAGTGACCATGAATAGCTTCTTAGAATTTACCACATTTGAGCTGGATTTGAATAGGAAGTAGGAATAGGGAAAACGTTTGACTGAAAAGAATTTCCACTGGAGTTCTGAAGGAGCTTAGTATGGGCAACCGAATGCAGGCAAAAGTTGGCAGAGCAGGCGCAGACACTAAGGGAAGGACTTTCGTGAGATAGGTGGTCTGGAACAGTGGAGATGAAGTTTTAGTGCCCAAGTTGTGATCAGGACTTTCTTTTCTCTCTTCATATGGACTCACTTAGTTTCCTTATTTGTGAACTGGAGAAGTGATGGTGAAGAAATTGCTTACGGTCCTTTACGTCCAGGGTGGCAGTGCTCCGTACACCTGGATAGAGAGCAGGACAAGTTCTATACTAAATGATTTGAATAAACTCTGGGAGGGTTTTTGTTTGCTTTTTAAGCAGAGTGTTTTTAAAAATCAATATTACTATATCTTAAATGTGGATCATCTAAAACATATTATCCTTGTTATTTGTAACAAGACTTCCTGCATTTCTGATTTTCAACTTCCCATTAGTATGGATATATATTGGCTTTTGCATTTTATTCTTTTGCAATGGATTTGCTGGTATATCCAATTCTATATTTTGTTCCTCCTTGTGGCATAATTGGCATGTCAAATTTAAGGATCAGCTACCTTATGACAAACCAGCTGTCAATTCTGGGGAACAAATAGCTGTTTTCATAGTATGAAAACTTGCTAAAACATAAGCAGAAACAGATGGCTTTTAGTCATAATTCTGTATTATGAAATGGCATGCCTTTCGAACACATGCATGGTGAAACACTAAATGTTGGACAGTTGCTGGCTATTTGTTAGACAAGGCAAATGCATTCCTGATTTTACTTGCTGCCTTTGAGAATCAGCTTACTTTCTCTAGTGTTTTTTATTATTGTTTAAAATTGATATTTTTATATTAGCGAACTATCTCAAAAATTCATAGACATGCTCTACTAAAATCATCAGAAGTTAGAGTGTTGATCAAACTGTTGACATTTAAAAATAATATTCCATAATTCATTATTTAATAAATTAATTATTACTTAATAATTAACCTATCTAATAATATTTGACACTTTATTATTAAGTACCCTAATACTTAACCATGGTCTTACTTAACCTTGTAAAGATAATCAATGTACCATTTTGTAAAAATACTAATGTTTTATCATATGTACCATAGATGCATATGAACCAAAGGTAGGTCAGGACTACTTTCCTAGGCAAAATGTAATGTATACTCAGAGTTTCAGGATACCATACACACTGGTAGTAGATGCATGAAAGATAGAAATGAACCACCTGTACACTTGAAATTTAGGAACTTTTCTTTTTTCTAGATCTCTGTGCTTGGTGTAGGGGTGAAGGGAAACTTAACCTTTCCCCTGAAAGTACTCTGAATGATCAACTCACAATAAAGGCAGATTAATAAGAAAAAGATATATTTGCCATGCACATGGGGAGAATCATGTAACAATTGCTCAAATTCAGATAGTTTTATACCTGTCTTTTTGGAGGTGAGAGAAAATGAAGAGTATAGGTAACTCTGCTTAGGGGCAGTAAATGGTTGCTGGGGGTAAATGGATGGAGGAAACAGATTGACTTGTAAATTAGCCTGAGAGACAGGTATTGTTTTTTAAATTATTTGGGCCAGGTCTGGTTGCATTCTGCAATATATAGAGATAATGGGGAGAGAAAGGGATGTCAGCTCACCCTTTGGGCTTTTGATTGGCCAGTCCAGTTTATGCAAATAGAAGAAAAGCCTCCTGCATGCTTTGTTGATCTCAAGGGGCCTACAATTCAAAATACTCTTTATACCTAGGAGTCATATTTTGGGGTGAAACTTCCTAAGCTCCTTTATTGGGAATTACAATGTGTAATGTGATTATTTCTCCAAAATGCTTTTACTTGTTCTCTTTCTAGTAGCTATCTATTTTGAGGGGAGAGTGATCCTTTTTCTGCTTTACATAGGCATTGATTATTTACCTGAATTCGACAACACATCTTTTGCCACACAGTGATTTCTTCAGGCAATATAAATTGTTCCAATTTCATTAGCCAAAAGGCTTAGTTCAGAAAAGGCATTTGGCCAGATCTAAGCCAAAAAGACGCAGTGGTGGTTGTGAGGGCATCTTGGGAGTCACACTTAAGGGTGAGTTGCAAGAAGTCAATTCTCTCTTCCTCTAGGCCTTAAAGGGATGTGAAACCTGAAGAAGAAAAGCAATACCCAGAAGTGGTGAGAGTGAGAGGATTGCAGGCACTAAGCTGCCTCCTACTGAAGTACATCTGATCACTGCTGATTTCTTACTTTAAGATGTCTTGAATTATTTTCCTAGTAGCTTAAAGGATTTTAAATGATCCTGATCCTTCTCCTTCTGAGTTCCTTAAATGTCTTTTTTATGGTTGAAGCAATGTTGTAACAACAGGTGGTGTGGTACTAACTGTATTAGAGGAGATGCCTAAAAAAAGCTTATTTAAATGTATTTTAAAAACAAGGAGTATAGAGACCTAGATGAAAGTAAGGTTTTTATACTTCATTTAAAGTATAAAACATCAGTACTAGTAGGCAGAAGAGTTACATAGTTTATGTTTTTATTTCTCAGAGCAACAAATAAGACTTATAAAACAATAGCTTTAAAATCAACATAAATAAATCAAGATGCGATCCTAAATAATGTTTAAGCAGCCTGAAAGAAGAAAACTAAGAAAAGAGAAACAAACAAAATAAAAAAAGAGGAAGTGCATGCACAAAATTAATACTAATGTAAAGGAAAAATAAAAATCTCTGGACCCCCAGAATTCATTACACCAAAAGGGAGAACTGACCCAGAGAACTGAGCCACCCAAGTGTCAACGGAAAAAAGCCAGACTCTGCAAAATAATTTTAAAGAGATTTATTCTGAGCCAAATTTGAGGACCGTGACCCTGAGCCACTGCCAAGAGGCCTTGGGCAAGTGGACTCGTTGTGGCTGGGTTACAGTTTGGTTTTTATACATTTCAGAGACAGGGCTTACGGGCCATCTCAAAGTGCGTGGGGCCGGGGGCTTACAGGTTATAGGTGGGTTTAAAGATTCTTTGGATTGTAATTGGCTAAAGACATGAAGCTTTGTCTAAAGGCTTGGAATGTTTTAACATAAACTGTTTACCAGAGATAAGCCACCATTTGTTGCATAAATTGAGGACCTGCAGGTTGGTCTTGCATACCCTTAGGCCTGTTAATAGGTTGTAAAGGAAGTCTCTAAGAAGGGAGGGGGCATGATAAGGCATGTCTGACCTCCCTCCTCCTGGCAGGCAATTTTGCTTTAGGATATTCGTTTGGCCGCAAGGGGGTCCATTCGGTCAGCCCACCGGTGGGGGTGGTGGTGAGCATTTTAGTTCACAGGAGCACCACCACCCTGTCCCCAGTGAGGCACAGGGGTCCTCTTCTAAGAAATGAAGGGCCTTAGAAAATGATAAACAGGGTTTTTTTGGAGGGGATATGGTGGGAGGGAGAGAGGAAGCCTGGCTGGCAGGGTAGTGGCATTGTGCAGATCAACCTCACGGCAACAGCCCTCAGGGAATGTTTATATTCAGAGCTCTCAGGGCGCCAGACTCTCCACAGACCTGTCCCAGGTCACAGCTGCGGTTAGCACAGATTCTCTGCAGATGCAAATCATGTCCCCCCTCCCCCCCAACACAGCCTTACCGCACGTTCCTGTTTCCCCACAGCCGTCTCAAAATATGACCAAGAGATTGTAATTTGGATTAAAATATTTCATATTTCCTTCAGCCCTAAAAAAAATTACCTTCAAGATATACAGCCCCTATAAAATGAGTGCATGTCAATTCTAACCTCAGGACTGTGGCCTGACTAACTCCTAATGTCAATTACAAGTTTATCTCCACAGATGCAGATCAAGGAAGAGATATGATCACTCATCTACACACCCCGAGAAGATTGACAACATCCACTATTTCTCTATAGGTTTTTGAATGTTCTTCTCTTATGTAGATTTACTGGGCACCAAATAGAACTCCACAAGAATACCATCAGTGGTCTCTCTGCTCGCCTCCTGCACCCCTCCCTTTTCCCTTTAAGTATAAAGTTCTCAACCTGTTCTGCAGAGAGCCCGTCCACAATAAGTACTTTGTGCGGCGATAAGGGAAGCCCCACCTGCTACTTGGCGCATCAGGCATGGAGACCCCACCCCTCATGGAAGACCCGCCTCAGCATAACACTAACCTGCTTCCTGGCCCATCAACTAGTCTATTGCCTGGCATCAGCATAGCACTAAACCTATTGCCTGGCACATCAACATGATATTAACCTATTGTGCGACACATCAACTAACCTACACCTGGTACCCCACCCCTCAGACCACCCCAACTTAATAAAAATGGGAAAAGTCAGGTAGATGGTGCTCAGAATTTGGTGGCGAGGCCCCTCTGAGCTCACCAGCAAATAAACTTTGATTCTCCAACTCTCCGTGTGGCAGTCGGTTTGTCCTCAGCCCACCCACCATCTTCTGTGACACTTGAGGGTAACATGTGGACTGCACCTTTCCAGGGTGCGTCCTTAAAATCTTGGCTTAATAAATCTGAAATGAGTGTGGCTCTCTTGTTTTCAGCAACTTATTATTTAAGTTAATACTAATATGGAAGATTAGAGTCCTCACATATCAACAATTGCCACTCACGTAAATGGTCTAAATATATCAATTAAAGGTGAAGATTAGTGGAGTAGATCAAACAAAGCAAAGCAAAACATGACCCAACTATATGCTATATCCAAGGCAATCACTTCAAATACAGATAGATTGAAAGGCAATGGATAGAAAAATGTATCATGAAAATATTGACAATGCATAAATGGCTATATTAATAACACATAGAGTAGTCTTCAGATCAAAGAAAATTATTAGAGACAAAGAGGGCAATTACGTAATGATAAAAGGCACTATAAAAAAAGAAGACATAGTGCTGGAAGTCCTGGCTACAGCAATCAGACAGGAAGGTGGAATTAAAGGTATCCAAATAGGGGCAGAAGAGATCAAACTTTCACTGTTTGCTGATGATATGATATCATATTTAGAAAACCCCAAAGATTCAACCAAGAAACTCCTGGAACTGATAAATGAATTTAGTAAAGTCTCAGGATAAAAAATCAATACACAGAAATCAGAGGCATTCATATACGCCAACAACAATCTAATTGAGAACCAAATCAAAGACTCAATTCCCTTCACAATAGCAACAAAGAAATTAAAGTACCTAGGAGTATACTTAACCAAGGAGGTAAAAGACCTCTACAGGGAGAACTATGAAACACTGAGGAAGGAAATAGCAGAGGATGTAAACAGATGGAAATCCATTCCATGCTCGTGGATCGGCAGACTCAACATCATTAAAATGTCTATACTACCCAAACTGATCTA